>JAXCGZ010008911.1:0-12500 GCA_037179515.1 Halocaridina rubra
GTCCGGTCATCTCCGGCGCGAACCGAAGACTATGTAATGACGATGAATCATCGTGTTTCATTCACAATTCATTGTAAAGGAAGGAGGCGAAGGCTTACGGTAGCCGAGAGGGGAGAATGGATTACGCACGGAGGAGACTATGAAAAGGTAGTCCCCTAACAATAGTTATATTAATGGCTGTTTTTAAAAGCTTCGCCTTCGAGACAAATGACTCCTCGCGTGTGTGTGTGTGTGTCTGTGTGTGTGGTGTGTGTGTGTGTGTGTGTGTGTGTGTGTGTGTGTGTGTGTGTGTGTGTGTGTGTGTGTGTGCGAGACAAATTCCAGGCAAGCACTGTTATTATAATTGGAATAATATCTCTGCATTATATTACCGTTTCTTTAACTTGTACTGTGCTCTCTTTCTAACGTGCTAACCTCTGTGTTGTTGACGGACAGTTTGCGTGTAACATTTTTTAGGCTATTCTTAAATGCGTATTTATTTAAAAACATAAGTACTTCGTTTCTAGAAAATTGAGTTATTATTGGAGAAAACTTAAGATAAAACACATACATGACAGATACGTGTTTTCATATTTGTTGTGTCAGTTCTTATGACCTGATATTGCAGTATCTAATAGACTCTTTGACCTCTTTACTCGTATTTGACATTCCTGTGTAGATATTTAGAGAGATCATCACATTGACTGTACTGCAAGGTGTAGCAGTACCCTGCTGGATGTCTCCAAGAATAGATTATATATATATATATATATATATATATATATATATATATATATATATATATATATATATATATATATATCTATCTATCTATCTATCTATCTATCTATCTATCTATATATATATATATATATATATATATATATATATATATATATATATAGATATATATATATATTTGTGTGTGTGTGCGTGCGCGCGCTTTGATACAACCACCCCCTTACAAGGGGGAAGACCAAGAGGGAAATAAAGAAGAATTGTCCAAAAGGATATTACAGAAAGAGTGACAATAATTTTGCAGGTATTGGCTGGGAAACCGTATTTAACAACAAATCTATACAGGAGAAATACGAAATCTTTTGTGTGAATAATGAGAGGCTAGTCAGCTGTTGCATACCATCTCCCAGAATAGAAAATATTAATGCCAAAGAGAAGTAGCTTAAAGATGAGTGTAAGTGAGTAAAGGAGTGGAGAGACAAATGACAGAATAAGTATAGGAGGAGAAAACGTATAAATGCCTGTCATAATTACGAACAAGCGAGAAATAATTGCTTAAAAGAAGATGAAGAGAAGGCATATCAGGGAGATATTACCCCCCCCAAAAAAAAAAGCTTTTTCCATAGATTGGTCAAAGAGAAATTATAAGTCAAAGAACAAGTTTTGAATTTCGAAATGGCAAAGAGGAAGATTTTTTTTAGACAAATGAGATCTGCAAGGAATTGAACAAGAGCTTTTACTCAGTATTTATTGTAGAGAATACTCCATCCTTTCATATTGCAGCGATGAGATCTCATGCTCATGGGCTAGCACTAGAAAACTATATCTTTATAATCACAAGTATGCACTGCGTTGATTGACTTAAATGCTCACTAAGCAATGGGACCTGACTATATATCCCCATATTTACTCAAGAAATGTGATGCGCCATTCTCTGTAGCACTATGCTTCATATTTGAAAAATCACCGGAACCTGGGAAGATTCCAAGATTCTGGAAACATGCAAAAATTGTATCTATTTTCAAGAGGGGAAGGAGAGACACAGCTCTTATCAATAGGCCTGTTTCATTGACAAACACAGTTTGGAAAGTAATGGAGAGGCTACTGAGAAAATACCTCTCTTTACTTGGAGTTCGACTTTTTGTCAGTTAGACAACATGCCTTCAGGGAAAACAGGTCTCTGTTAACAAACTTACTAGAATTTTATGATGAAGTAAGTCCAGTCTTACAAGAAAGAGACAGTTAGGCAGATTGTACATCCTTAAATTTTTATGAGGCTTTTGATACAGTTCCAGGTGGGAAGCCTTGTGATAGTAATGCCAAGAAAAGATGGAAATGTCTAGAAGTGATAAAAACTCATTTAGTAGGAATGGAGCACAGGGTTAGAGTAAGGCATGCAATGTCTGATTGGAGAAATGATAGCAGTGGGGTTCCAGGGGGATGAGTTTTAAGAACACTTCTGTTCTTTATATATGTAAATGACTTACCGAAGGTTGTACCTACAGTGTTAAATATGCTTGCATATGATGGAAAGATAATGAAGAGAAGGAAAGACGAAAATAGTGGCAGGAGACTTCATGTTTAGTCTTTAAGTGGCTATTAAGATTCAGTGTTTCAAAATGTGATTTAATGAGAATGATCAAGAGGGCAAGAGGGTCCAAGTTTGGGTATTCAATTGCAAGAGCAGAACTTCAAAAATCTAAGAACTAAAGAGATCTAGGGGTATAGTATTAGAAGATTTGTCTCAGGAAATACATATACTATAAGTGATAGTAGAGGCAACATATTCTTTCTTAGCACACAAGAATGGCCTCAAGCATATGGACAAAAATTATGTTAAATAAATTTACGTGACTTAAGTGAGGCCAAAGTTTGAATATGCAGTGCATTCTCATTGACAAGGAAATATCAAACTCCGTCATAGGATACTGGCCAATCTCGGAAAGAATTATAATGCTGAAACTCGGTGCACACCCTTCCAATTTAAATGTAATACAGGTCTATACTCCAATATCAGCGCCCAACGAGGAGGAAGTTGAAAAATTTTATGAACAGCTAGATTCAGTAAAACAGGAGTGCAAATCACAGGAGGTAAATATTATTATGGGAGACCAAAATGCTAAAGTTGGGGCAGGGAGACAATGATGCATGGTTGAACCCTAGGGAATGGGAGAGAGAGAATAAAAGGGGGGACTCATGGGCAGAGTGGTGTGAACAAAGCCAACAAGTGATTGCTAACACCTGGTACAGAAAACACCCGAGATGCTTGTTTACCTGGAAGAACCCTGGAGACAATGTCCAGATTGATTATTTTAACAATAAATCAATAATTCAGAAACAGTATAATTGACATCACAGCATATCCTTGAGCAGATATTGACTCAGATCACGTACTACATATTGTCACACTCAGACTGAAACTTAAGAATAAAAAAAGGAAGATAATTAAACCCAAGTTCCAGTTAAACTCTCTGAAAGAAAATCTAAATCTACAAGACCAGTACAATATTGAAGTACAAAATAAATATCAAGCCCTATATCAAGAAAGTGCACAATATGCAGAAGATATAAATACAGAGTGGGAAATGTTTATTAATATACTAGTAAAAACAGTTAGAGAAAAAAATACCAAAGGCCGAAAGAAACAGAAAGCAGAAGTGAATGACTGACGAAATCATGAATATGATGGATGAGAGAAGAAAAAATAAAAATAAAAATCAGAGATAAGAAGAATTAAATAGGCAGATAAAAATTAAATGTAACGAAGCAAAGGATCTGTGGCTAAATCTGCAATGTTAGAAAATAGAACAAATGGAAAGAATATTTAGTAATGCAATTCATCGTAAAATTAAAAGCATGCCTGGAAGGAAAAGAACATCAAGAGGAAGCACAATTAAGACAAAAGATGGTAAAATTGTCATGGAAATTGGCAAAGTACTACAGAGATGGGATGAATATATTGTGGAATTTTGTGAGGACAATAGAGGAGAAATTCCAGAAATAACAGCAGATATGGAGGGTCCGGGAATCTGGAATTGATCGTGACAGGAACTGTAGGAATTGGAGCTCTGAGGAATTAATTGTTAATCTAGAAATAAACACATACGAAAAAAAAATGTCGTGGTGCTTATCCCACTATTTGACACCAATTATCGTGGTGTTCTTTTCTCTTGGTAGCGTGGTTGGTGATAACAGATAAGCATCTTCTTTATATGTGTTTATTTCTAGATTAACAATTAATTCCTCAGAGCTCCAATTCCTACACTTCCTGTCACGATCAATTCCAGATTCCCACCCCCAAGGGGGAGACTGCTAAGCTGTGGACGTGACGTCTGCCCCTGACAAGGTCTGAACTCTCACTGACTGGGCTCTCTTGCTAGTCGTGGTGGTCGGTGGGTCTCGAGTGCGTCACTACCACCCGACACTTATAGGCATCTTCAATATGCCTTACGACAATATGAACTTCCCTGGACATGTACTCAGTCTAAGAACCAGCGAACATCTGAGCTTGACCGGCAAGATAGAGGGTAGAAGAGCGAGAGGAAGGCAGCAGATGAAATATATTAACAGCCTTTTCGATGAGATTCCAATGCAAATAACACCAGCACATCTCCTGCAGAGGTCCAAGGACCGTCATTGGTGGAAAACCATGACCGCCAACGTCAGATGACATGACACCTTGGCGTGGCGTGGCTTCTAGAATCCGTACTCGAAGCTTAGAAGTAAGAGAGAGGATAGAGGATATAGTACCTGTTTTCAAATTCCTTTATGGTTTCGACAGAGCGGATAGGAAGCAATATTTTAAATGGGTGTCTCTAAAACTAGAGATCATGGTTTGCATTTATAAGAAAGCTTCTTTGCAAGATGTAAGGCTGTACTTTTTTCATTGTCAGAATAGTTGATAATTGGAATTTGCTAAGTGAGGCAAAACTCATTTACTTCTATCTCATATTCATAATTTTAAGGCCGCTTTCCCACCAAAGTGTCACGTCGCAAGTGGCATGCCACGGCGCACACTAGTTGAAAACATACATCCGTAAATGTATGAAACCTTTCACACGATAGTGGCGTGACACCTCCCATGTGCCACGTGCGACTTGCATTGCAAGTGGCACGTGGCACATGGGACATATCACACCACTTCTGTGTGAAAGGTTTCATATATTTCCGGATGTTTGTTTTCAACTGACGTGCTATATTGCATGCCTCGTGCGACGTGCCACTTTGGTGTGAAAGCGGCCTAATGATAAAAAAAATTATAAGTATGAGTAAAAAATGAAACCAATCAGAAGACAGGGAGTTACCAGCATATGGCTCTTTCCTGTGAGCACAATTAGGTAAGCAATCTTTCACACACACACACACACACACACACACACACACACACACACACACACACACACACACACACACACACACAGCCTTCAGGCACATGGACAAGGAAATGTTCAGAAATATTTATGTAACCTATGTGAGGCCAAAACTCGAATATGCAGCCCCCTTTTGGAATCCGCACTTGAAAAAGCACATAGCTAAGCTTGAAAAAGTTCAAAGACATGCCACGAAACTGGTGCCAGAAATACGCAATCTCAGTTATGATGAGAGGCTGAGGGAATTAGACTTACCATCACTCGAAGCTAGAAGAGTGAGGGGGGGATATGGTGACAGTCTTTAAATTCCTTCATGGTTATGATAGAGTGGATAGGGATCGATATTTTGATATGGCTGGCTCTAGAACTAGAGGTCATAGTTTGAAGCTTCGTAAGAAAACTTCTTCGCAGGATGTAAGGAAATACTTTTTCAGTGTAAGAGAAGTTGATAATTGGAATTGGCTAAGCGAGGAGGTAGTTAATGCTATCTCAATCCATAGTTTTAAGGACAGGTATGATAAGTATCACTAAGTATAAAATGGACTCGATCAGGAGACGGGAAGATACGAGCTTTGGGCTCTTTCCCGTAAACACAATTAGGTAATCACAATTAGGTAATCACACACACACACACACACACACACACACACACACACACACACACACACACACACACACACACACACACACACCTTATAAGACTCGTTCTTTTCGGCCCTTGGAAGATGCAAGGTCGGATCCATCTGGTTGATATTAAAAGGGTGTATCTTGAAAGGAATTAGCATGGTTCAATTTGGCTCTTGTTTACTACTATCTTAAAGGACATTATTGCAGATGATTGTCACGTTAGAATAAGTATTTTCTACAGGGTATTCTCTTGGCCTGGAGCTTATGATTTTATCTCATTTGCGGTCTCTCTCTCTCTCTCTCTCCTCTCTCTCTCTCTCTCTCTCTCTCTCTCTCTCTCTCTCTATATATATATATATATATATATATATATATATATATATATATATATATATATATATATATATATATATATATATATATATATATAAAGAAATAAATAAATACATAAATAAATAAGTAAATGAATAAATAAAAAAAAGAAATAGAATAGGAAAAAGATGTAGTAAATATTATTTCTTTTACATTATCTGTTTTGTCTTTGTAATAAGGTAAAAAAAAAGATAGTTAAGTCTTCGATCCGATTTCTTTTAGCTGATCCATTTGATATATTGGCTCATTCCCTTGCCGGATCCAAAAGGCTTGAAACTCAGCCTTGGGCAAATACAGCTATTTTTTTTTTCTTCTAATTTGCAATATATATCTAGTTTTTTATGTTCTATTTTTTTCCTGCAGAGTTTGCTATGACTGATCTGAAATATTTATATCTTCATTTTCACCGTTCTCGGCATTAATGCTAAGAAAGCTGACACACTTTAATTCTGAATATTATGGGGATCTTTCGGATTGGATTCTCATTGTTTTTTGTAACTGCTAGCTGGTAGTGGCTGAAATGAAATAATTTGTGTGTGTATGTGTGCGTGCGTGTCTGTGTGTGTGTGTGTTTTAGAGAGAGAGAGAGAGAGAGAGAGAGAGAAAGAGAGAGAGAGAGAGAGAGAGAGAGAGAGAGAGAGAGAGAGAGAGAGAGAGAGAGAGAGAGAGAGAGAGAGAGAGAGAGAGAGAGAGAGCTTACTGACCAAAATCATGGCAAAATAAGAAATGAGTCATGCAGCTTCATCCCATTTACTGATGATGGTGAGACGAAGAGTGTTGATAATGATGATGGTGATGAAGACGGATGTTGCCTCGAAGATGGGAAGAGAAGATAAAAAGATGAAAGATGACAGGAAAACCTGCCCAACTCTATTGTAATTGAGGTCCTCTTTCCATCCCTATTTTCACCCATTACTTTTCATCTTCGTTTCCCTCTCCCCCTCATTAATAAGATACCAATTAAAAATATATTGTTACTGCATTTTTTTACTTGTAGATCGTATGGTTTTCCAATATTTCTGCTGCATTTAAAGTGCTTAAATATTGCTATTTTTCTAGTAACTAGTACAGTATGATTAACCTAAAGATTTTTTGTTGCTGGCTTCAAGGACTATAAACCACTTTTTCCCAGCATTGTATTATATTATGTTTACCTGTAAAAGTACAGTGCTTTAAAATATATTTTGATTCCCATGTACAGTATTTCTCTGATACTCCCGTATCCGTGAATATCATTGGATGTATATTTCTAGGACATGCAGGTGCTTTATAATATACTGTACATGGTGACCTAATAATGTATTTGAAGTACAGGATATTAAGTCATTTAAGCACTCTTATGTTTCTCCTGTAATTTCAAGCTAAAGTTAATGTCTTCGTCTTCTGGTAGACTAAGCATCATATTAAAATTATCCTTTTGTGTTTTAGATCCATATGTTTTAACACATTTCCTTCTTTTTAACAGTGAACTGTGATCATGGGCAACTGGGGCGTGTTGGAGCTAACAATGCCAGCAACAATAACAGCACTAGCAATATCAACAGCAGCAACAACAACGGTCAACATGGCAACAATTCTCCGTCACATTTCCACAATCAACAGTTCACGTTTCCCAACAATCATCAGGTATTGTAAAGAGTTCTTTGATCTCCCTCTATTTCACTCATATTTCACTATTCTGAA
Organism: Halocaridina rubra; assembly: GCA_037179515.1. Lineage (NCBI taxonomy): Eukaryota > Metazoa > Arthropoda > Malacostraca > Decapoda > Atyidae > Halocaridina > Halocaridina rubra. Next base: position 7,770 of record JAXCGZ010008911.1, read on the forward strand.
AATTATAGTATACTGTATGTCGAATTATATATTGATTTTCTATTGGGTGTCAGATTTGATATATGGAATGAATTAGATATGCTTTAGTGAGTGATGCATTGGTCTTTGAGGAAAATACAGTGAGCTTTAGAATGGCTGAATCATGTTTATAGGATTTTTAGTAGTACAGTAATTGGTTAATGTTCTATAGTAACGAAGTTGTCATAGCCTTATTTTTTTGTGTGTTTTTTATGCTGGTGGTCCTATGCACTATAGCTAGCTAAGAAAAGTAGTTTTGTTTGTTAGTGGAGCTTTGCTTAAGTAAACCTGGTCTAATGCTTTCAGGGTGGGGCACCTCAGTTTGCTCATCTCATGTGTCCCAAAACTTCACCTGGATCGCCGCATCATGTGCCGCCAGACACGACATACTCCTACCTCACCTATCAGCAGCAAACTTCTTTGGAGGATCAGGGGATTGATGTGCAGGTAATTATGAGTCTTCATATGAATACTGCAAGGGTTAGATTAATGAATAGCTTACTGTAAACAAGGTTAAATAGTGTCGCATCCCCTCATGCATCATCCCTATCTTGATAATAATTCAGGTAGCATGGGTGGGGAATGGATACACATGGTGTTGACTCTATATACAAGCGGCCTCGGGTCCTCAGCCCCAAGCCCTTCAACCTCATTTTTTACCTCGAGGGAGTATGGTCATATTCTGATTTGCATCCTGGCTGGATTTTCAAATTTGAAAAATACCAGAAGGGGCTAGCATTCTCCCTAGCCCAACGACAATACCCGAATTTAAATCTCAAGTATTTTAATGGTTCGCAGCTCTACCAGGGGTTTTGAAGGGAATCTCAGTCGCCTTTAGGCGGGCTTTAGAGGGCGCCATCTTTAGGTACATGCAAGAACGAGGACCACATGGTCTGGCTCTACAGGACTGAGTGTGTCATGAAAATGCAATAATAATATTGAATGATGTTATTCATTTCCTTTGCTATTTCCCAGGAAGTCACCTCATTTTGCAATTTGCCTTCACTAGGCTCAACGCTGTTAATGGTTCATCTACAGCAAAGGATTTTATCTTCAGCTCGTACACCTGTTCTTTATATATCATGAATGAGAAGTATATTTTACATGTCAAGAACGTGAATCAAAGTAAAAGGATAAGTAAGCTAATTGAGAAACAGAGGACAGGACACAAATACAAATTGCTTAAAATTATGAAAATTCATACCTCTCAGCACGCTTTTGTTCATACTAACTATAAACTGAAATGGCTTTAAGAAGCTTGAAATTATTGCTTTGTTGTACAAGACTGTCTAGATTTGACATAACGAAATATAAATTGTTTTTGTAGTCTTAAGAATGACAGCTTAGTTGCTAAGCAAAATATGAAAGATATTTTATTCATATGGCATCAGGACTACTTTGTTTCAAAATAGAATTACTTTGTTACTCGTATATTGATAATACTTGTTTGTTGTTTTTATATATATGGTATTGAGTTAGACGATTCCCTTCCATTGAATTGATTTTTATGGTGCTCAGTGGTAGTGTATGGATTCAAATCTCCTTTTTATTTGTGAAAGACTTTGAAATTGACGAGGTGTTTGGATAAGTTCAGGTTTTGTATCATGTTCATTATGTAGATATGATCAATTGGTATTAACGCTTGACCATTATGCATTTATATGCCAAAGAGAGTGTTAAAAGTAAAATCTGTTTAATAAAATATTTTAATATTATAACCTTAATAACCCGTGAGTCCTGCCAAAACTTTAATATCATTACAGCTGTTGTTACAGCTCTATTAGAAAGAAGTGTTACTAAAATCTGACGTTCTGTTTACAGTCTCCAGGTCGATCTAGTCCAGGGTCAGGTAGTGGCTCTTCTACCACCGGTTCCACAGCATCATCTGGAGGTTGTCGTAATTCCACCACCTCTCTTGACTCCGGCCGTGCCTCCACATCCACCCACACTCATCAGCATAGGTGACGAACAATAGATATATATATATAGTACTGTTGCCACTCTAATCAAGTGCCTCCTTGCAGTTGTGCCTTTTATATATTAAATCAGTAAAATCTTGTATTTGATGTATATGTTGATAAAAACCCTGAATTCATTATAATAATATGTATGGATATTATGTAGCATAGGGACTTTTTATATACATATCTGTATAAGCTAACCATAGCAGTGTTTTAAGTGGCATGTAGGTTTGTGAAATACTCGTAGTGCTGCAAAACTCAATCCAGTGACCATTTTGTTATGTTTCTTGGCAATTGTTTAAAACAATCCGTGTGTTGCAAATATAAATTTACTGATCATAAGAATACTAAAGCAAGAGCATTTCCAGTATAGGTATTGCTATGTTGTAGATAATTATGCATTTATCCAGGTACTGCCTTTAATCAACATTACATTATATGGGGAAAACCAGTAAAGAACTTGACATTTTTTGTGAATCTCTGCTGTAAGCCTGCTTAACTCATGATGTTGAAATAGCGAGGTAGACTTGTAATGCTAGGGGTACTTTCACAATAACCTTGAATATTATTGTAATTAGTTCACGAAGCGAAATGCAAATTTTTTGTTTCTACATGAGAATAAAGATAATTCTGTATTGTATGCTCACTTCAGTACCCATAGAAATGGTCTGTTAATGAGAAATGAAATAGAAATCAGCGGTTAATGATATACAAATTGCTTACAAATATGTACGTTTTTGCTTGGAAGTGAAACATTTTTTCTCCTACAGGTTGAGTGGACAGAGTTATGACAGTGGCTCCATCCTTCGCCACAGTTACCATTCGTCCAGTTCCAGCTTGGGTTCCATGGAACATGATGGGACTCCTCATGTCAATGTTCCCGAACTGCTCAACAATGGAGTTAGAGTAAGCTGTGTTCAGTATTTTTTTTCTAACTTGTTACCGTGTTCAGTTGAAGGAAGCCATCACAGAGCAAAAATGGGAGGCACAGGACTTCATCATCCTCTTCCCATCTTCAGTCTGGTTGTTCTGTGACAAGGAAAAAAATTAAGAAGGATGGAACTGTAACCTTTTGCTTTCCCATCTCTCTTGATTGCCTCTTGCAAAAAGCAGGGATCATCAGTAAGATATTAATTCATCCTCTTCACCAGGGTTGATTAATTTTAATATTTTCCAGCTTAATTCCATGTCCTGGCAAACCATTTGGTTGGCCTCAGTTGAGAAGAAGAAAAAATTAATTTCATGAAAGATGGGATTGCAAGCCCTTCGATCCCCTATCCTCATTAGTCATCTCTTATAACAGGCAAGAAATGGAATCCGCACTTGAAAAAGCACATAGCTAAGCTTGAAAAAGTTCAAAGACATGCCACGAAACTGGTGCCAGAAATACGCAATCTCAGTTATGATGAGAGGCTGAGGGAATTAGACTTACCATCACTCGAAGCTAGAAGAGTGAGGGGGGATATGGTGACAGTCTTTAAATTCCTTCATGGTTATGATAGAGTGGATAGGGATCGATATTTTGATATGGCTGGCTCTAGAACTAGAGGTCATAGTTTGAAGCTTCGTAAGAAAACTTGTTTGCAGGATGTAAGAAAATACTTTTTCAGTGTAAGAGTAGTTGATAATTGGAATTTGCTAAGCGAGGTGGTAGTTAACGCTATCTCAATCCATAGTTTTAAGGACAGGTATGATAAGTATGACTAAGTATAAAACGGAACCGATCAGGAGACGGGAAGATACGAGCTTTGGGCTCTTTCCCGTAAACACAATTAGGTAACCACAATTAGGTAATCCCACACACACACGTGTGTGTGTGTGTGTAATTATAATTAGGTAATTACACACACACACACACACACACACACACACACACACACACACACACACACACACACACACACACACACACACACACACCACACGGCCCCCGACACGGACACACACACACACACACACGCAGATATACTGTATATAATTAAATAAACACATTACCATATGTGAAAACATGAATCATATTTTAACCCAGACCGGGACTCGAACCTAAGACACATAATTACTGTGCCAAGGCGCTATCAACTACACCACTGAAATTATAAAAGAAAAACAAACCTTTTAGCTGAACTGCTATACTAGGAATGAACTCTTTTTATCTGAATACCTTTTTATTCGTATTACAACTTCTCTTAACCTCACTCGTGGCTTCGTTTTTCACATTTAATTTGAATCTCAGGTATATAGGCATTAATATTAATCAGTTAATTACATTACCATATGTGGAAACATAAATCATATTTTACCCCTGACTGGGACTCGAACGTAAGACACATAATTCCTCTGCCAGGCGCTATGACCTACACCACTGAAGGTCTAAAAGAGAACCAAATCTTACAGCTTAACTGCTATACTAGAAGTGAACACATTCTTTCTGAATGCCTTTTTGTTCATATTACAGCTTCTCTAACCTTGTGTAGATACTACTTTGATGCTCAACTATGAAATGAAAATTCCAGAGTTACCTTGCCTATCAACATATATTTCCCAAACCTTGGAGGAGCACTAAGGCCAAGCAAAAATAAAACAATCTTTGATGAGGATAGCTACCTGGATAAAGATATCTAACTTTCTGGAAGTGGATCTTCTTGGATCTCGTCATTTTTCATGTGATATGTTTTCGTCAGGATTTGTTTCATAACCAGACAATGAAGGATGCCCTTCGACAGCTCGTTTACTTCACTTACTACCATTGCAA
>JAXCGZ010008911.1:15000-18617 GCA_037179515.1 Halocaridina rubra
TTTGCTTAGTGGAAGATGCCTGCATTAATTTTCTTTTAAATTTAAGTAACTTATCCGTAATTGGTGTGGGTTTTAGATTTCTAAAATGACAAACAATCCGTATTTATCTGAAGTTGCTTTTAACTTCGTTTATTACTTAATGGTTAATAGCTGTGTTTGAGTCTGTAGTCAGTCGGTGTGCAGCAGGCTGGATAATTGAAGTATTGGATTATCACAGAATATCCAAAAGTTTGTTGATGCATGACCTAAAACATGCAAGTCTTCACACATTCTGTAAATGTTAAAGGTGACAAGGGGATGGTTAGATAAGAGTAGGTAAGTGAGAGTTAAGATAAGTGTGGCAAGCAGGCTAAGTACAGTAGTGGGGCTAAGAGGGTGGGGGGAGGAAGCATGTGCATAGGAATGGTCATGCATCCCATCACTGGCTTATTATAGCTATGTCTCATATCATAGGCATCTGCGTGTTTGCTTCCTTTATCAAGTCATGGGTGGGAATAAGTGTAGTGGGAGGAGAAAGGATTATTGCCATAGAAAGAAACCCTTTCAAAGAAGTATTTATTTTTTAAATGATATGCCATGTCATGCAGAGCTTAGTGGTCACATATGCAGGAGAATACCCTGCGTATCCTTGATTACTTTGCCAACAATTTTCCGGCCAGCAAAATATATAGAGAGGGAGGAATTGCCAATCCATTGCTCCCCTATCCCTTTTTGTTGGATATTACAATGTACATGGAATTCGTGTGTGGAATTATTCTTGACCATCACTATGGATATAGGTGCACATGCACATGCATCCACGCACGCCTTACACACAAAAAAGCACATACTTCCCCCTCCGCAGTGATGGTCGAGAATAAATTCCACAGCCATCCTCCCTATGTGTGTCAAAAGAGCCAACTAAAAGGGACAGGGGAATAGGGACTGGCCAGAAAAAAAAAATATATATATATATATATATATATATATATATATATATATATATATATATATATATATATATATATATATATATATATATATATATATATATATATATATATATATATATATATATATATATATATATATATATATATATATATATATATATATATACTGTATTTTTTTTCCCCAGTCCCTACTGCCTTTGCCCATTTAGTTGGCTCTTTTGACATACATAGGGAGTATGGCTGTGGAATTTATTCTCGACCATCACTGCGGAGGGGAAGTGTGTGCGAACTCATGTGCGCACAAAACACACACACACACACACACACACACACACACACACACACACACACACACACACACACACACACACACACACACACACATATATATATATATATATATATATATATATATATATATATATATATATATAATATACTTGATAATCATGCCAGGTTTAACTGGGAAATCCAGAGGCATGCTTCTGGAGGTTTGCTTTGGCAGTAGCATGATTTCCTGTACTGTGTATGGAATGCATATATATATATGATTTCCTGCACTGTGTATAGAATGCAGATATAGAGAAGAGAGAGAGAGAATATATATATATATATATATATATATATATATATATATATATATATATATATATATATATATATATATATATATATATATATATATATATATATATATATATATATATATATATATATATATATATATATATATATATATATATATATATATTTTATTTATTTATTTATATTTTTTTTTCCCCATCTGTTTTAGTTGTCTATTTTGATGCACATAGGGAGTATGGCAGTGGAATTTTTCTTGATCATTACTTCGGAGGGGAAGTGTGTGTGTGTGTGCGCATGCACTTATTGGAATATATATATATATATATATATATATATATATATATATATATATATATATATATATATATATATATATATATATATATATATATATATATATATATATATATATATATATATATATATATATATATATATATGAGTGCACACACACACATACATACATACATACATTCTTACATTCATATATTACCCCCTGAACAGGACTCGAACTTGAAACATAATTACTGTGTCAAGGGGCTATCAACTACATCACTGAAGGTCTAAGAAACAAGCCAACCTCAAAGTTAACTGCTTTGCTAAGAATGAACTTATTCTTTCTGATTGCCTTTTTGTTCATATTACAGCTCCTCCCAACCTCAGTCATTGCTTCTTTTCGCTTTTAACTCAAATCTATTTTACCCCATGATGCAGACTCGAACCTAAGACACATAATTACTATCTCAAAGTGCTATTAACTACAAATCCTGAAGGACTAAGAAAAAAGTCAGCCTCATAGGTAACTGCTTTGGCAGAAATGAACACTTTTTCTGAATGCCTTTTTTTCATATTGCAGCTTCTCCCTACCTAACTCGTGGCTTCATTTTCACATTTAATTAAAATACCAATCTATATAGGCGCCAATAATAATAAAATAAAAAACATTAGCATATGTGAAAACATGAATCATATTTCACTCCTATATAGATTTGGATTTGAATTACTTGCAAAAATTAAGTCACGAGTGAGATTGGGAGAAGCAGTAATACGAACAAAAAAGCATTCAGAAAGAATGGGTTCATTCTTAGCAAAGCAGGTCGCTTTGAGGTTGGCTTCATTCTTAGCAAAGCAGTTAGCTCTGAGGTTGCCTTCTTTCTTAGACCTTCAGTTGTGTAGTCGATATTGCCTTGGCACAGTAATTATGTCTTAGGTTCGAGTCCTCGTCAGGGGTAAAATATTATTCATGTTTTCACATATGTTAATGTGTTTATAGATTGGGATTTGAAGTACAGTAGTGCCAAAACGAAGCCACGAGTGAGATGAGGCTGGGAGACGCTGTAATATAAACAGAAAGGCATTCAGAAAGAATGCATTCATTTCTAGCTTTTAGGTATGTTTCTTCTTTTGGCCTGGTCAGGGGTAAAATATTATTCATGTTTTCACATATGTTAATGTGTTTATTTAATTATTATTTATGCCTATATAGATTGGGAATTGAAGTAATGCAAAAACGAAGCCACGAGTGAGGTGAGGTTTGGAGAGGTTGTAATATGAACAAAAAGGTATTCAGAAAGAATGTGCTCATTCCTAGCAAAGCAGTTAGCTTTGGGGTTTGCTTCTTCTTTTGACCTTCAGTGGTGTAGATGATAGCATCTTGGTACAGTAATTATGTGTCATAGGTTCGATTCTCGTTCAGGGATAAAATATGACTTATGTTTTCATATATATATATATATATATATATATATATATATATATATATATATATATATATATATATATATTATATATATATATATATATATATATATATATATATATATATATATATATATATATATATATATATATATATATATATATATATATATATATATATATATATATATATATATATATATATATATATATATATATATCCCCCAAAGGGAGGGGGGCTAGAATACCTTCCTCTGTGTTCCCCTGTGTGTCGTAAGAGATGACTAAATGGGGCAGAACGATGGAACTGGGAATTCCCTCCTGTATTTTCTCTTCCCAAAGACTCAGTATTTTACGTTGACTCAGCTACTCTCCTTATAAGGGGAAATATGGCTCATGTGC
>JAXCGZ010008912.1:0-18581 GCA_037179515.1 Halocaridina rubra
GTCCCTGAGTATTCCCTGCTTCTGTTTTTCTTAATTCTTATGACCTTTCATCCTTTAAAAAGCAAATCTATTGTCATCAATGTGCCTAGTCCTCTGTATTTTGACTGGTTTTTGTTTGTCGTTTTCCTGTGTGACATTACCTCATCTCTGGACTGCTGCGCCAGCAGTAACCCCCTTGTTAATGACAAGGCGCGGTCACTACCTGTTATTGATGTGCAGGTGAATAACTGTTGAATGAAGCCTAGTTCCTACCAAGGAAAATTATCCTTCCAGAAGATTCACTCTCCAAAGTAAATGCTTCATTTTCCTCCATTCCTTCAGGGGTACCTAACTGGATTAAGGAAATATATGTCTCCCTGGAAACTCGACACTTTAATCCACATCTTGTGTCAGACTTGAGATCATGTTCATCAAGCTCTATTTTCCGAAAATCAATATCGTTTGTGTTTTTAATAAAAAAAAAAATGTTATATTACTCAAGTCACCATGGCATGCAGAAACTCCTCATCTATTTCAGTGTTGTGTTTCAATATGGATGAATATACATACTTTCTCTTACCTGTGGGTAGAAAGACCAAATACATTAGTACTGTTTGATGCTCCTTAAATTTGGAGATATTTATAGTTGAATGAGGCACAATAATATAGGAGACTGAAAGGGCATTTTTAACTGTTCTTGTCTGTCCACCTAGTGGGCATCTTTATTACTTTCTATGTAAACAAAACACGGATGCGTTCATTAACAAAATAACAATTATATCAAATATTGTAACATCCCTCTTTTTATGAAGAAAAAAATAAGTTATCATCTTGAAAACGAAAAATAAATCACTGTAAACAACAAAATCATTATATTTAGAGGGTAAAATATTCCTTGTACTCCTTGTGATTCTCCTTTGAGGAGTGAAAGACTCTTGAACTCTGAGATTCTCACTTGTTGGGTTTACATGTTTATCCTGTGGAATTTCAACCTGTTGCTGACTTTGTACTACATTACGAGAATCTTCACTACTGTGATACGAAACATTTCTTTCATTTGACTTAAGGTCTACTCTATTTCTTCTCAATAAAGCAGCATCAGTTGAAATTTCATAAGATCTCTCGTCTAAATGTTCCTTCACAATACCTTTTTCCCAGGCTTTCTTTCCCATTACAGTGGGTTTTATTCTCACATCATCATCTTCCTGTAAAGGATCAAGATCTTTGGCATGCACATTGTAACATTTAGCGGACCTGCTATTTCTATAATGTCTGTTAATCTTAAGTTTATCTACATTGATCTCAGATGGTTTCAACAACTTTAAAGAAACTGGGAAAAGAGTACGTGTGTGTCTCCCTAGGCTTTTTTGAGCCGGACTGCATTCATCACTGTGAGACGGACAATTACGGTAGTCTAATATTGCCAAATAAGGGTCATTATTGCTTTCTATGGCTTTTCTGAGTATGGACTTTGCAGTTTTTACAGCGGATTCTGCCTGTCCATTAGACTGAGGATGTTTAGGGATTGACGTACAATGTTCTATATCCCACACACTTATAAAATTCTGAAATAAATCACTTGTAAATTGAGTTCCACAGTCACTAACTAAGATGGAAGGAGTACCATACCTTGCAAAATGTGCTTTTAGCTTACATATAACAGTAGATGCTTTTATATCTTCTAACCTATCAATTTCCCAGAAATTACTGAAATAGTCTACTGTTACAAGATAAAACTGGTTACTCAATTCAAAAATATCTATGCCAACTTCCTCCCATGGCCTATCAGACACTGCCTGTGGCATAAGAGTTTCTTTCTGCTGAGATTTTTGAAATTTGCAACAGATTTCACATTGAGAAATATGTTCTTTAATATCATCATTCATACCTGGCCAATATACACACTCACGAGCCCTTCGTAGACAACTTTCTATGCCAAGTGTGACAAGAGTGAATAGCCTGTTTAATTTCTTTCCTCAAATTGGCAGGAATCACAGCGCTATCACCTTTAAATACAAGTCCATTCTGTATAGATAGTTCATCTCTAATATGATAATAAGGCAAAACAGTTATAGGTACATTACATTTATACTATGGCCACCCATTTGTTATCACATTTGTCACTTCAAGCAAAATTTCATCACTGACCACAGCATCACGAATTTTCTTTAACCTGTCTTCCCTAATAGGCAAATAAGATACAACATTAACATATTCAAAATCATTACCATTTTCAGTTTCACTAAGAAATGATCGAGACAGCAAATCTGCTATATGCATGTTCTTACCAGCAGTATGCTTAAGTTCAATATTGTATTGTTGTGCAGTCAATAACATGCCTTGTAGCCTCTTTGGTGCTCTATCTAATGGTTTCAAATTATACTCTGAAGTGGTTTGTGATCAGTTATAACCAAAGTATGTTGTCCAAAAGTGTACTGATGGAATTTCTTTAAAGCAAACACAATAGCCAGCATTTCTTTATCTGAGCATACCTTGTTTCCGTGTCAGAGCTCTGCTTGCATAAGGCAACGGTCTACCACCTTGCATTAGAACTGCACCAAGTCCACATATGCTAGCATCACACTGTATAACTGTTTATTTTGATCATAATAAGCAAGAATTGGAGTCTTAGTGATGCAACACTTAATTTTCTCAAAAGCTCCAGTCTGTTCATCACCCCAGCACCATTCTTTGTCTTTACGTAAAAGTTATCGTATGGGCACCATCAGGTCAGAGAGTCTAGGCATGAATTTTGACAAATAGTTTATCATTCCACTAAAGCATTGAATCTCAGTGACATTAGTTGGAGCTTTCATTGATACCATTGCTTCAATTTTACTGGGATCTGGCTTAAGGCCTTCATTAGTTATGACATGTCCAAGAAATGTTATCTCACTCTTTCTTATTTCAGCCTTTTCTCTATTAAGACGGATACCATGCTTACGACATCTTTCCATTCAATTGGTTCGTCTACTTTACAAATGGCATTTTGTTTCAGATAATTTGGATTTTACCTTTTAAGTTGAATTGGCACTCTTCATGAAGATATAGCATATGGCTTGACTTCTTTGTCTAAAGTCATCCGTACCACCCCAGGTAACTTACCAATTTCATTACCAAACACATCTGAATATTCCTGAAAAACATCAGTATTACAAGATTCACTGTGTACAGATATATATATATATATATATATATATATATATATATATATATATATATATATATATATATATATATATATATATATATATACCGAGGCTGTTTCCCTTAAAAGTGGGGTAGCCGACATCAAAGAAGACACAGTATGGGGAGCAGTTATACTCCCCTCTACTCTCCCTCTTCTATGAGCCTCACAGGAGGATTATACAAGGGGGGGATTCCTAGTCCTCCCGCCCCGTCCACTTTCAGTCGCCTTTTACGACACGCAGGGAATACGGTGAGGCTATTCTTTGATATTATGCCCGCCACACAGGACACTTGCTCAATGCAGCATCCTTGACACATGCTTTCACGGCCCAAGCTCCACATCCAAACCTGGAATGATTTGAAGCCCCAATCCCAATCATGAAAGGCCCCGCAGCGATTTCCCACTCCTCTCGGAGAAGGAAGACCCGCTAACCCTTTCAGTGTAGCGCGCGTGCGGCCCAGAACATCTAAGGGCATCACAGACCTTTTGGACCCCAAACAGCGGGCCAGTGTATGCACAAGCTTCTCGTCCGGCGCCTGTTCCCCAGCCTGGGACCAGTGGAGCAGGCGCCTTTCTTCATTTATTATGGCTTGGAGGGTGCAGTGGCTGGTGATCAGCCAAGTGCGCGTCACTAATTAGATGACGAGGCATTTGGCTTTTTTTTTAAACCTTCGCTAGGAGGGACCCAACGAGATGGAAACTACCTAATCCCGCCGCTAACGAAGTCCTGCGCGTCTTGGTGGTGACGCTTTACCAACCCTGGAGGAGGGTTTCCAGATGTTGCATTCTTTTTCCAAGTCTTTCTTATCACACCCGTCCTCCTAAAGCCTGGGCGTATCTCCACCTTGCTGCCAGTTGTCATTTGCAAGGGAACGTCAGGCGCGATCCTCATTAAGTCACGTCCCCCCCTCCGGACGTCCCCATGTAGTTAGCGTAGATCGATACGCCACCCTCTACGGTCCTAACTGCCACGCACCTCAAACTGTCACCATTAAAGCCGAGGGACTTAAGTGTGGAAAGAGAACTCGGGGCAATTACGCCACGCCAGTTCAGGGTCACGCTTGACACCTGAGGGGGCCTCCCACACCTCCTCTCCACAAAGTCCCTAACGGCAGGAGTGTCGTATTTTCCACCTTTCGCTGGTGGGCCTCCATCAGACTACAGATGTTCGAGTCTGATGCTACCTGGGTATCGATGACGTAGCTTGCCCGATCGTCCCAGGCTACGATATCGGGCTTACGCAAGCCGGCAGGGGTCGAAATTCTGGGTTCGACGAGTACAGAGAGCCCTTTTCTCCGTAAACTCGCCGAAATGAAGTCATTGACTCGGTTGTGGCGTGCAATTCGCCAGGGCTGGACCCTCGGACATATCTGCAGGATATGATGGAGGGTCCCCGGCACACCGCAACCAAGATCACAAAGATTGGACGTGAGCCTTCCCCTGGCTGCCCTCGCTGGAGTGGGAAGTATACCGAGGCGCAGCTTCAGGGCCTGGATAAATGATGCGCCCGATTGCATCTTTGTCCCCGCAGAAACCCACGAGGACGAGACTGGGGTTAAGTGGGCTTCCTTAAGCCCACACCCGTCCACAGACATGTGGAGGGCGTTCTCCCAAGTCTTAATGTGCATATCAGGGCGCACCATGTCATTTCTTATTGTTGCTGCTAAGGCAGCAACAGTCTGGTCGGGAGAAGTCATAAGCCTAGAGTACCTTCTGAAGATGGACTTCGGTACTTCAGTGGCAAACGACGCTAATCCCAGTCCTCCCTCCTTCACCTTCGCATGGAAGGCTCCGTTGGGAGTATCTCCCGGCAGGTGGAGATAGCGTCGAGCCACTTTCCTGACCAGGACGTCCATCCTTTTGAGGAAGAACCCCCTGGTTTCTGAGTGGGATGCCAAGTGAGCGTATTTGGGGATGAGGACATGCCCAAGCGCCCACAACTTTTGCTGGGGCTTTAAGCATGCCCGGCCCAGAACTTCTAGATGGTTCTTGAGCTTTCCCACCATGCGCATATTTGTTTCACGCAGAACCACCCCCGCCTCCACCCCGAGGTACTTATAGAAGCATCCGGGGCCAACCACCAGAAGCTTCGTTCCCTCGTAGGCAAAGGGGCGGTGATCTGCGATCCACGTGCCCTTCTTTGGGTTGGGCATAATGCCCATGGTCGCACACTTAGGCATCCCAGGACTTAATCCAAGGTCTCCTGCTTCCCTCAGGAGACTGTCTACCGCCTGTTGGAGGCCCGGCCTGGATCCTGCTACCAGGACGATGTCGTCGGCAAACGCTAGATAGGAGATCCTTTCTCCCATCAGTGTGACCCCAACCTCAGACGGCAGACAATTAAGGGCGTATTGTAGTGCGATATTGAAGAGGTGCGGGGAGAGGGGGTCCCCTTGCATCACCCCTCTCGAGATGTTTACTCTCTCTCCAAGGACTGACGTGCTGATCTTGCTGTACACGTTTTTCAAGTACTCGGCTGAGTCCCCGGAGAGTCCCGCACTCTTCGCGGTGCGGAGAAGAGCTTCATGCCCGACGGAGTCAAAGGCCTTCTTAAAGTCTATGAAGGCTAGATATAAGGGGCTCGGGCCAGATTTAGCTTGGCTGACCAAGGAACGGAGGAGTAGGATGTTAGAGCTCACTCCATCCTCAGTCTTGAACCCCTTTTGCCTTGGCTCCGTCGGGAGTCGTGAGGCCAATCTTTTCGCCAGGATTTTGTGAAGACCCCTGGCTAGCACCGAAGTTATAGTAATAGGTCGATAGTCCCCGATACTCCCGCCGTTTACCCGCGCTTGGTTGAATCTCTTCACTTTGACATTCAGAGCACTGGGCAGAAATCACAGAACATATGTTCTCATAATTGATGGTAAGGAAACCCATCTGTTCTGATGCACGTTTTCCTAACAAAGGCATATAATTCTCAGCCACTATAATAAACTCAACATTATATCTCTGAATTTCTCAAATTTTTCACTTTAATTCTACATTTTCCAACTGGTTTGGCTGCGGAATTATTCCACATTTCTAGTTGTAACCCTTCACTAGATTCAATTTTTACATTATTGGGAACCATATTTCGAGGTAACACATTTACACCTGCTCCGCTATCGATTTGAAATTTGACACTATTTTCACCAACTTTCAGATTGGTATATAGATATTTGGATTTCTCTGACACTTTATTCACTTTCATCACTTGCTGTGTACAGGGATTATCACTTTTATTCGTCATTTCTTCTGGCTCTCCACGTCTCGTCTGCAACTTGACACCTAGGATATGCTCGGCTGCAGTATCTGAACTGGAATCGTCACCGTCCACTGCATTCACACCCATCTTCTTAGACGCTTGTGCATGTCCATTTTCTCCAAACATTGAGATTCGAAGTGATTCAGTCTGTTGCAGTAGTTGCATCTCTCTCCATAGGCTGGACATTTCTTCTTACTCCACACGTGTCTTGTTCCGCAGAACTTACATTTTCGTAGAGCCGGATCCTTCGTCGACACACTTTGGGTTGACTTAGGCCTATACTGGTTCTTGTTCTCAAAATTTGGGTCCTCTTTTGGTCTGCTGAATTTCGACTAGGCCTACTCTGCTTAGAGTTCTTTGTCGATTTAACTTTATTTATGACCGACTTTGCTGTATTTTCACTTTTTATCATTTGCATTTGTCTCTGCGATGCTTGATGTGCCTCACAAATTCTGAGCGTATCTATCAATGAAATACATTCCTCTCTCAGAAATTTCTCTCTTGAGTTTATCTTCTCTACAGCCAAAGACTATTTGATCACGAATTGCCTCATCTTTTTCTGCTGCAAAATCACAATCCTTAACCAGAGTTTTCATTCTAGTAATAAATTCATCCAGGTTCTCATCAGCTTTCTGAGTACAGCATCTAAACCTATATCTTGATGCTATTATCAGCTTCCTAGGGGCAAAATGCTCATCTAGCTTCTTCAATACCACGTTTAAGTCCTTGCAAGGGTCACCACGAGATCCACTCTCCCCTACAATAACGGGACCAAACTCTATAGCATTATCCACTCGAAGCAGTTCGTCACCCCCATGGGTCAAAAGTAATGCTACCTTCTCTTCACTTGGCTTATCATTTAAACCTGCTGCCAGTATATACAGCTCTAATTTTTGACAAAAAAATCGCCAATCTTGCTCACTTTCGCTCTTTAATGCGAATTTATCTGGAGGGGCTAGATTAGCTGTCGCCATGCCGGTCGGTAGTCTTATTTACTTAATCACACAGAAAATTCCTGGATAATACGCAATGCCTTATATTCAAAATGAACAGCAAACCATACTTAGTCTATTGAGTGCTGCCACAATGTTTGATGCTCCTTAAATTTGGAGATATTTATAGATGAATGAGGCACAATAATATAGGAGACTGAAAGGGCATTTCTAACAGTTCTTGTCTGTCCACCTAGTGGGGATCTTTATTACTTTCTGTGTATACAAAACATGGATGCGTTCATTAACAAAGTAACAGTTATGTCAAATATTGTAACAAGTACTGTCCCCGAGTATCCCCTGCTTCTGTTTTTCCTAATTTTTATGACCTTTTTATCCTTCAAAATGCAGATCTATGGTCATCTCAGGGCCTAGTCCTCCATATCTCTGGGTCCTCTGTACTTTGCCTGGTATTTCTGTTTGTCGTTTTCCTTTGTGTGACATTACCTCATCTCTGGACTGCTGCGCCAGCAGAAACCCCCTTATTAATGACAAGGAGCGGTCACTACCTGTTATTGATGTGCAGGTGAATAACTGTTGAATGAAGCCTAGTTCCTACCAAGGAAAATTATCCTTCCAGAAGATTCACTCTCCAAAGTAAATGCTTCATTTTCCTCCATTCCTTCAGGGGTACCTAACTGGATTAAGGATATATATGTCTCCCTGGAAACTCGACACTTTAATCCACATCTTGTGTCAGACTTGAGATCATGTTCATCAAGCTCTATTTTCCGAAAATCAATATCGTTTGTGTTTTTAATAAAAAAAAAATGTTATATTACTCAAGTCACCATGGCATGCAGAAACTCCTCATCTATTTCAGTGTTGTGTTTCAATATGGATGAATATACATACTTTCTCTTACCTGTGGGTAGAAAGACCAAATACATTAGTACTGTTTGATGCTCCTTAAATTTGGAGATATTTATAGTTGAATGAGGCACAATAATATAGGAGACTGAAAGGGCATTTTTAACTGTTCTTGTCTGTCCACCTAGTGGGCATCTTTATTACTTTCTATGTAAACAAAACACGGATGCGTTCATTAACAAAATAACAATTATATCAAATATTGTAACATCCCTCTTTTTATGAAGAAAAAAATAAGTTATCATCTTGAAAACGAAAAATAAATCACTGTAAACAACAAAATCATTATATTTAGAGGGTAAAATATTCCTTGTACTCCTTGTGATTCTCCTTTGAGGAGTGAAAGACTCTTGAACTCTGAGATTCTCACTTGTTGGGTTTACATGTTTATCCTGTGGAATTTCAACCTGTTGCTGACTTTGTACTACATTACGAGAATCTTCACTACTGTGATACGAAACATTTCTTTCATTTGACTTAAGGTCTACTCTATTTCTTCTCAATAAAGCAGCATCAGTTGAAATTTCATAAGATCTCTCGTCTAAATGTTCCTTCACAATACCTTTTTCCCAGGCTTTCTTTCCCATTACAGTGGGTTTTATTCTCACATCATCATCTTCCTGTAAAGGATCAAGATCTTTGGCATGCACATTGTAACATTTAGCGGACCTGCTATTTCTATAATGTCTGTTAATCTTAAGTTTATCTACATTGATCTCAGATGGTTTCAACAACTTTAAAGAAACTGGGAAAAGAGTACGTGTGTGTCTCCCTAGGCTTTTTTGAGCCGGACTGCATTCATCACTGTGAGACGGACAATTACGGTAGTCTAATATTGCCAAATAAGGGTCATTATTGCTTTCTATGGCTTTTCTGAGTATGGACTTTGCAGTTTTTACAGCGGATTCTGCCTGTCCATTAGACTGAGGATGTTTAGGGATTGACGTACAATGTTCTATATCCCACACACTTATAAAATTCTGAAATAAATCACTTGTAAATTGAGTTCCACAGTCACTAACTAAGATGGAAGGAGTACCATACCTTGCAAAATGTGCTTTTAGCTTACATATAACAGTAGATGCTTTTATATCTTCTAACCTATCAATTTCCCAGAAATTACTGAAATAGTCTACTGTTACAAGATAAAACTGGTTACTCAATTCAAAAATATCTATGCCAACTTCCTCCCATGGCCTATCAGACACTGCCTGTGGCATAAGAGTTTCTTTCTGCTGAGATTTTTGAAATTTGCAACAGATTTCACATTGAGAAATATGTTCTTTAATATCATCATTCATACCTGGCCAATATACACACTCACGAGCCCTTCGTAGACAACTTTCTATGCCAAGTGTGACAAGAGTGAATAGCCTGTTTAATTTCTTTCCTCAAATTGGCAGGAATCACAGCGCTATCACCTTTAAATACAAGTCCATTCTGTATAGATAGTTCATCTCTAATATGATAATAAGGCAAAACAGTTATAGGTACATTACATTTATACTATGGCCACCCATTTGTTATCACATTTGTCACTTCAAGCAAAATTTCATCACTGACCACAGCATCACGAATTTTCTTAACCTGTCTTCCCTAATAGGCAAATAAGATACAACATTAACATATTCAAAATCATTACCATTTTCAGTTTCACTAAGAAATGATCGAGACAGCAAATCTGCTATATGCATGTTCTTACCAGCAGTATGCTTAAGTTCAATATTGTATTGTTGTGCAGTCAATAACATGCCTTGTAGCCTCTTTGGTGCTCTATCTAATGGTTTCAAATTATACTCTGAAGTGGTTTGTGATCAGTTATAACCAAAGTATGTTGTCCAAAAGTGTACTGATGGAATTTCTTTAAAGCAAACACAATAGCCAGCATTTCTTTATCTGAGCATACCTTGTTTCCGTGTCAGAGCTCTGCTTGCATAAGGCAACGGTCTACCACCTTGCATTAGAACTGCACCAAGTCCACATATGCTAGCATCACACTGTATAACTGTTTATTTTGATCATAATAAGCAAGAATTGGAGTCTTAGTGATGCAACACTTAATTTTCTCAAAAGCTCCAGTCTGTTCATCACCCCAGCACCATTCTTTGTCTTTACGTAAAAGTTATCGTATGGGCACCATCAGGTCAGAGAGTCTAGGCATGAATTTTGACAAATAGTTTATCATTCCACTAAAGCATTGAATCTCAGTGACATTAGTTGGAGCTTTCATTGATACCGTTGCTTCAATTTTACTGGGATCTGGCTTAAGGCCTTCATTAGTTATGACATGTCCAAGAAATGTTATCTCACTCTTTCTTATTTCAGCCTTTTCTCTATTAAGACGGATACCATGCTTACGACATCTTTCCATTCAATTGGTTCGTCTACTTTACAAATGGCATTTTGTTTCAGATAATTTGGATTTTACCTTTTAAGTTGAATTGGCACTCTTCATGAAGATATAGCATATGGCTTGACTTCTTTGTCTAAAGTCATCCGTACCACCCCAGGTAACTTACCAATTTCATTACCAAACACATCTGAATATTCCTGAAAAACATCAGTATTACAAGATTCACTGTGTACAGATATATATATATATATATATATATATATATATATATATATATATATATATATATATATATATATATATATATATATATATACCGAGGCTGTTTCCCTTAAAAGTGGGGTAGCCGACATCAAAGAAGACACAGTATGGGGAGCAGTTATACTCCCCTCTACTCTCCCTCTTCTATGAGCCTCACAGGAGGATTATACAAGGGGGGGATTCCTAGTCCTCCCGCCCCGTCCACTTTCAGTCGCCTTTTACGACACGCAGGGAATACGGTGAGGCTATTCTTTGATATTATGCCCGCCACACAGGACACTTGCTCAATGCAGCATCCTTGACACATGCTTTCACGGCCCAAGCTCCACATCCAAACCTGGAATGATTTGAAGCCCCAATCCCAATCATGAAAGGCCCCGCAGCGATTTCCCACTCCTCTCGGAGAAGGAAGACCCGCTAACCCTTTCAGTGTAGCGCGCGTGCGGCCCAGAACATCTAAGGGCATCACAGACCTTTTGGACCCCAAACAGCGGGCCAGTGTATGCACAAGCTTCTCGTCCGGCGCCTGTTCCCCAGCCTGGGACCAGTGGAGCAGGCGCCTTTCTTCATTTATTATGGCTTGGAGGGTGCAGTGGCTGGTGATCAGCCAAGTGCGCGTCACTAATTAGATGACGAGGCATTTGGCTTTTTTTTTAAACCTTCGCTAGGAGGGACCCAACGAGATGGAAACTACCTAATCCCGCCGCTAACGAAGTCCTGCGCGTCTTGGTGGTGACGCTTTACCAACCCTGGAGGAGGGTTTCCAGATGTTGCATTCTTTTTCCAAGTCTTTCTTATCACACCCGTCCTCCTAAAGCCTGGGCGTATCTCCACCTTGCTGCCAGTTGTCATTTGCAAGGGAACGTCAGGCGCGATCCTCATTGTCACGTCCCCCCCCCCGGACGTCCCCATGTAGTTAGCGTAGATCGATACGCCACCCTCTACGGTCCTAACTGCCACGCACCTCAAACTGTCACCATTAAAGCCGAGGGACTTAAGTGTGGAAAGAGAACTCGGGGCAATTACGCCACGCCAGTTCAGGGTCACGCTTGACACCTGAGGGGGCCTCCCACACCTCCTCTCCACAAAGTCCCTAATGGCAGGAGTGTCGTATTTTCCACCTTTCGCTGGTGGGCCTCCATCAGACTACAGATGTTCGAGTCTGATGCTACCTGGGTATCGATGACGTAGCTTGCCCGATCGTCCCAGGCTACGATATCGGGCTTACGCAAGCCGGCAGGGGTCGAAATTCTGGGTTCGACGAGTACAGAGAGCCCTTTTCTCCGTAAACTCGCCGAAATGAAGTCATTGACTCGGTTGTGGCGTGCAATTCGCCAGGGCTGGACCCTCGGACATATCTGCAGGATATGATGGAGGGTCCCCGGCACACCGCAACCAAGATCACAAAGATTGGACGTGAGCCTTCCCCTGGCTGCCCTCGCTGGAGTGGGAAGTATACCGAGGCGCAGCTTCAGGGCCTGGATAAATGATGCGCCCAATTGCATCTTTGTCCCCGCAGAAACCCACGAGGACGAGACTGGGGTTAAGTGGGCTTCCTTAAGCCCACACCCGTCCACAGACATGTGGAGGGCGTTCTCCCAAGTCTTAATGTGCATATCAGGGCGCACCATGTCATTTCTTATTGTTGCTGCTAAGGCAGCAACAGTCTGGTCGGGAGAAGTCATAAGCCTAGAGTACCTTCTGAAGATGGACTTCGGTACTTCAGTGGCAAACGACGCTAATCCCAGTCCTCCCTCCTTCACCTTCGCATGGAAGGCTCCGTTGGGAGTATCTCCCGGCAGGTGGAGATAGCGTCGAGCCACTTTCCTGACCAGGACGTCCATCCTTTTGAGGAAGAACCCCCTGGTTTCTGAGTGGGATGCCAAGTGAGCGTATTTGGGGATGAGGACATGCCCAAGCGCCCACAACTTTTGCTGGGGCTTTTAGCATGCCCGGCCCAGAACTTCTAGATGGTTCTTGAGCTTTCCCACCATGCGCATATTTGTTTCACGCAGAACCACCCCCGCCTCCACCCCGAGGTACTTATAGAAGCATCCGGGGCCAACCACCAGAAGCTTCGTTCCCTCGTAGGCAAAGGGGCGGTGATCTGCGATCCACGTGCCCTTCTTTGGGTTGGGCATAATGCCCATGGTCGCACACTTAGGCATCCCAGGACTTAATCCAAGGTCTCCTGCTTCCCTCAGGAGACTGTCTACCGCCTGTTGGAGGCCCGGCCTGGATCCTGCTACCAGGACGATGTCGTCGGCAAATGCTAGATAGGAGATCCTTTCTCCCATCAGTGTGACCCCAACCTCAGACGGCAGACAATTAAGGGCGTATTGTAGTGCGATATTGAAGAGGTGCGGGGAGAGGGGGTCCCCTTGCATCACCCCTCTCGAGATGTTTACTCTCTCTCCAAGGACTGACGTGCTGATCTTGCTGTACACGTTTTTCAAGTACTCGGCTGAGTCCCCGGAGAGTCCCGCACTCTTCGCGGTGCGGAGAAGAGCTTCATGCCCGACGGAGTCAAAGGCCTTCTTAAAGTCTATGAAGGCTAGATATAAGTGGCTCGGGCCAGATTTAGCTTGGCTGACCAAGGAACGGAGGAGTAGGATGTTAGAGCTCACTCCATCCTCAGTCTTGAACCCCTTTTGCCTTGGCTCCGTCGGGAGTCGTGAGGCCAATCTTTTCGCCAGGATTTTGTGAAGACCCCTGGCTAGCACCGAAGTTATAGTAATAGGTCGATAGTCCCCGATACTCCCGCCGTTTACCCGCGCTTGGTTGAATCTCTTCACTTTGACATTCAGAGCACTGGGCAGAAATCACAGAACATATGTTCTCATAATTGATGGTAAGGAAACCCATCTGTTCTGATGCACGTTTTCCTAACAAAGGCATATAATTCTCAGCCACTATAATAAACTCAACATTATATCTCTGAATTTCTCAAATTTTTCACTTTAATTCTACATTTTCCAACTGGTTTGGCTGCGGAATTATTCCACATTTCTAGTTGTAACCCTTCACTAGATTCAATTTTTACATTATTGGGAACCATATTTCGAGGTAACACATTTACACCTGCTCCGCTATCGATTTGAAATTTGACACTATTTTCACCAACTTTCAGATTGGTATATAGATATTTGGATTTCTCTGACACTTTATTCACTTTCATCACTTGCTGTGTACAGGGATTATCACTTTTGTTCGTCATTTCTTCTGGCTCTCCACGTCTCGTCTGCAACTTGACACCTAGGATATGCTCGGCTGCAGTATCTGAACTGGAATCGTCACCGTCCACTGCATTCACACCCATCTTCTTAGACGCTTGTGCATGTCCATTTTCTCCAAACATTGAGATTCGAAGTGATTCAGTCTGTTGCAGTAGTTGCATCTCTCTCCATAGGCTGGACATTTCTTCTTACTCCACACGTGTCTTGTTCCGCAGAACTTACATTCAAAATGAACAGCAGACCATACTTAGTCTATTGAGTGCTGCCACAATGTTTGATGCTCCTTAAATTTGGAGATATTTATTGACGAATGAGGCACAATAATATAGGAGACTGAAAGGGCATTTCTAACAGTTCTTGTCTGTCCACCTAGTGGGGATCTTTATTACTTTCTGTGTATACAAAACATGGATGTGTTCATTAACAAAGTAACAGTTATATCAAATATTGTAACAAGTACTGTCCCCGAGTATCCCCTGCTTCTGGTTTTCCTAATTCTTATGACTTTTCATCCTTCAAAATGAAGATCTATTGTCATGTCTAGGTCTAGTCCTCCATATATCTGGGTCCTCTGTACTTTTGACTGTTTTCTGTCTGTCGTTTTCCTTTGTGTGACATTACCTCATCTCTGGACTGCTGTGCCAGCAGTAACCCCCTTGTTAATGACAAGGCGCGGTCACTACCTGTTACTGATGTGCAGGTGAATAATTGTTGACTGAAGCCTAGTTCCTACCAAGGAAAATTTTCCTCTCAGAAGATTCACTCTCCAAAGTAAAAGCTTAATTTTCCTCCACTCCTTCAGGGGTACCTAACTGGATTTGCTGGTGAATTGTCACAAATTGTGCTGTGTTTTTTTATCGTTTTATATGCAATGTATGCATACTTCTCTCTACAAGGCTTAAAAATTTTGTTGCCTCCTTATGGGATGTGCTTACATATATCATCCACATACCTCACTATGAAACTTTCGTCATCACAAAATTTTGATAAATATTTTTCACACCATGGTCATATATAGATCACAATGTTTCTCCGACAGAACACATCCTTGAGAAACAACTTTTTTAACAATACACACTATGAACACAAAGAAACTGGGTTTGTATATATATCTGTAGTTTTGCCACTTGAGAAGGTACATCTACAGATAAAAAAGGACCCCAAAACAGAAGGTCTTTCTTTGTTTGACTTTTCAAAAAACTTTTTTCCAGAAATATGCTTCTTGAAGTTAAGAGTTGTAATGCCTTTTAAGAGTTGCTCATCCAGACTTGCATTTAAAACTTCATATTTTAGAGATCCATAAGTGTTCTGAAAATCTGCTCTTATAGCATAGAGATCTCGGGTAGTTTACAGAAGATTCACTCTCCAAAGTAAAAGCTTCCTTTTCCTCCACTCCTTCAGGGGTACCTAACTGGATTTGCTAGTGAATTGTCACAAATTGTGCTGTTTTTTTATCGTTTACTTTGATATGCAATGCATGCATACTTCTCTCTACAAGGCTTAAAAATTTTGTTGCCTTCTTATGGGATGTGCTTACATATAATATATCATCCACATACCTCACTATGAAACTTTCGTCATCACAAAATTTTGATAAATATTTTTCACACCATGGTCATATATAGATCACAAAGTTTGGCCGACAGAACACATCCTTGAGAAACAACTTTTTTAACATAATACACACTATCTTTATGAACACAAAGAAACTGGGTTTGTATATATATCTGTAGTTTTGCCGCTTGAGAAGGTACATCTACAGATAAAAATGGACCCCAGAGCAGAAGGTCTTTCTTTGTTCGACTTTTCAAAAAAAAACTTTTCTAGAAATATGCTTCTTGAAGTTAAGAGTTTTAATGCCTTTTAAGAGCTACTCATCCAGACTTTCATTTAAAACTTCATATTTTAGAGATCCATAAGTGTTCTGAAAATCTGCTCTTATAGCATAGAGATCTCGGGTAGTTTACAGAAGATTCACTCTCCAAAGTAAGAGCTTCCTTTTCCTCCACTCCTTCAGGGGTACCTAACTGGATTTGCTGGTGAATTGTCACAAATTGTGCTGTGTTTTTTATCGTTTACTTTGATATGCAATGCATGCATACTTCTCTCTACAAGGCTTAAATATTTTGTTGCCGCCTTATGGGATGTGCTTATAATATATCATCCATATACCTCACTATGAAACTTTCGTCATCAAAAAATTTTGATAAATATTTTTCACACACCATGGTCATATATAGATCACAAAGTTTTGCCGACAGAACACATCCCTGAGGAACACTTTTAATATAATACACACTATCTTTATGTACACAAACAAACTGGGTTTGTATATATATCTGTAGTTTTGCCACTAGAGCAGAACTAAAGCTGAAAGGTTTTGTGAACTTAGGTAAGACTGTCCAGGACAGTTGGATGTTAATTCTTCCTTCAGTTACGGTTCTTTTCCTATACCTACATCAACACCGAATATTCTTGGATATTCGTTGCACATGTCTTATTGTCTCCACATCTGACAAGTCATAATACACCCCATCTCTGTTTCTCTGTGTTCTTCGTGCCCAGACCCAATAAGGGTAGATTTATATACGGTATATATATTTATATATATTTTTTGGCCCGTCCTGGTGTCACTATCATAAAAAAAAGAGAAGGTACATATACAGATAAAAAAAAAGGACCCTAAAGCAGAAGGTCTTTCTTTGCTCGACTTTTCAAAGAAAGAAAGAAAAAAAATTTCCAGAAGTGAGCTTCTTGAAGTTAAGAGTCTTAATGCCTTTTGAGAGCTACTCATCCAGACTTTCATTTAAAACTTCATGTTTTAGAGAGCCATAAGTGTTCTGAAAATCTGCTCTTATAGCGTAGAGATTATTACCTCCTTAAATTTTTAGCAAGAAACATGACCACGTGATGGAAGACGTCATCACGATTCTCTCGGCATCCTGTGAACCCTTGTTTTACATGTTGATGAATTTCATCCACATACCTTCATTACAAAATTTGAAATGATAGCAGTGTCCACTAAAAATTGCCTAGTATCTGTACATACAACCAAACCACAATAACTTACACATTTGCTGGTCTTTCTTTGTTCGACTTTTCAAAAAAACTTTTCCAGAAATGAGCTTCTTGAAGTTATGAGTTTTGATGCCTTTTGAGAGCTACTCATCCAGATTTTCAATTATAATTTCGTGTTTAAGAGAACCATAAGTGTTCTGAAAATCTGATCTTATAGCATAGAGATCTCTGGTAGTTTACAGAAGATTCACTCTCCAAAGTAAAAGCTTCCTTTTCCTCCACTCCTTCAGGGGTACCTAACTGGATTCGCTGGTGAATTGTCACAGATTGTTTTTTTTTTTTTTACCATTTACTTTGATATTGAATGCATGCATACTTCTTTCTACAAGGCTTAAAAATTTTGTTGCCGCCTTATGGGATGTGCTTACATATATATCATCCACATACCTCACTATGAAACTTTCATCACAAAAGTTTGATAAATATTTTTTACACACCATGGTCATATTTGGATCACAAGTTTGGCCGACAGAACACATCCTTGAGAAACACCTTTTTTAACATAATACACACTATCTTTATGAACACAAAGAAACTGAGTTTGTATATATATCTGTAGTTTTGCCACTTTTGAAGGTACATCTACAGATAAAAAAGGACCCCAAAGGAGGCCTTTCTTTGTTCGACTTTTCAAAAAAACTTTTCCAGAAATGAGCTTCTTGAAGTTACGAGTTTTGATGCCTTTTGAGAGCTACTCATCCAGATTTTCAATTATAATGTCGTGTTTAAGAGAACCATAAGTGTTCTGAAAATCTGATCTTATAGCATAGAGATCTCTGGTAGTTTACAGAAGATTCACTCTCCAAAGTAAAAGCTTCCTTTTTGTTCCATACTTTGAGAAAGATGGGTGAGGAGAATGCCATTAAAAATCGTGAGAAAAGTGGAGGTTTTATTACTCAAACTTAGATGTCCGACATGGCGTGTTCTACCTGAGTAAACTCAACAAAACAATAGCGCAATGCAAAGCGCACGAATTAATCAGCACAAAAGTTATACATAACATTCCTCCCTCCAAGAAAAAACATACAAAACTTATCAAAAATGGATCAGAAAAATATCAACATACAACAATCATTATACAGAAATATCAATATATTATGGCAACAAAAGACATTACAAATTTAATTTTTCTGGTGGCTTAATATTTCTCTTTGATCTCCTTAATACTGGAGATGGTGATACAATCTGTTTATCATTCACACCACACCTTCCAGTTTCTGAGACTGTGTCTTCAGACTCAATACAGTTCCTATCAGGTTGAACTGAAATATCACACTTTTG
The DNA here is from genome assembly GCA_037179515.1 of Halocaridina rubra. Taxonomy (NCBI): domain Eukaryota; kingdom Metazoa; phylum Arthropoda; class Malacostraca; order Decapoda; family Atyidae; genus Halocaridina; species Halocaridina rubra. The sequence goes on from JAXCGZ010008912.1 coordinate 18,485, forward strand.
TGAAGATACCTCAACATCATTAGTGGAACTAGAGGCATAGGAATAATTACTTACATTCGAAGAAACTAAGGGCATTGGAGACTCTAGGTGTCTTAAT
>JAXCGZ010008913.1:0-18555 GCA_037179515.1 Halocaridina rubra
TCTATAAGCAGTCAATGCTTGAATATAAAACACAATTATAAGCAAAAATACTTAATATGCTTTCTCCCAATTCCTAATTCCAAGGAAATTAAACAATTCCTAACAAGTATCACCCTTTAACGGATATATAAAACACGAATGTTTTAAAACTCAATCTTATCATGCAAATAAATGAAATTTTATATAACACGTCTTCTCGTCATGCAAAATTTCTTAAGTCTGTTACCACATAATCTCATGTAGATTTCCTGAAATATTGTTTACCACATGGGAAACAAGAAAATATTAGTTACCATAATTAATATTGAAAATAAAGAAAAATTTCTTATCCGCAACGTTTCTAGCGCGAAAATTTTTTTCGTGTGCAGCCTAAGATTCATTCATTTCAATAATCGAGCCAATGGTAATCGGGTTTCATGTGCAATCTTAAAAAGCAAAATAAAAATAAATTTATAAAATCAGTCTGTCTGTTCGGGCGCCAATTAATGTGGGGGTTTGTTTGATGCTAGAGTGTTAAGATTCTGTTTTACTAAGGGGACTCAAAGTACCGAGCTCGGTTAAGAGCTCACAAACAGACAGGACAGAGATTTGTACTTGAACACCCCATGTTTATTACCATTAGTCGGTTAAATGAAACTCAGAATTCAACTTTCTTTTAATTTTGGAAATGCAATGACATTAAAAGAATTGAATTAAATTTCTCAAATTAAATTTTATGAAATGCTGCCTCGAATCCCGGAGGAGGTGAGTATGAGTTCGTTTCCCGGCACCACGGACGTATGCCAAGACTTTGGCCTCAACTCGATGATTACCTCTGTCACACAGGCAGAGTAGAATACAGGACACTGCAATTTCAGAAACAGAAATGACACACTGTTTATAATGGGAAACTGAAAGCATGAGCACACATATAATGAGTTTCCAATGTCATTCTACTGGATGAATATATATAGGTTATTCACAGCTAACCAGAAATATTTATGCTACCATAATAGCATACAAAACATTAATTCTTTACTGGTTTTAAAGAAAATAATATATTCACAATAAATGAAGAATAAGCAAGACAAATACAGTACTGTATGTATTCCTTAAATTGTGGGCAACCACAAAAGTTGCAATGCTTATTCCTGATATGAAATTAATATGGTAAAACACTCTATTTAGGGTAAAGGAAGAATCTACGAGATAAATACAGTATTCATTCACTTTTAGTTATCAAGAACTTTGCAATAAAAAAAGGGTGCAAAACCACCTTTTGAGGTATTTGCAACTTATAACTCAAAACACTTTATCCCCAACATATGAAGAATTAGCAAGATAAATACGGTATGCATTCATTAAATTGTGGTTAACAAGAAATATTTGCATAGCCAACTGGGAAAAATTACCTTTTGAATATTTGCAATTTGGCTTTTTGGCAAATAGCTTTATTGACGAGTTTTTGAAGTAAAAAAAAAACACTTTATTTACGATGATAGAAAGGGGTGAAATGAAATTAGAATTTATTAGGAAGAGATAGATTTTTACGTGCTCATAACTAGTCTTCAGAGGATGAGATTTTCGTTTATCACATTCAGTGAAAAGAAACTTCTCAGCAATATATATCAGCTGTAATTTACAGGTTAAGGAATTAACTTTGGCATGTGAGATTCCAGTGTGGTAATCTACAAAATTTCGTGTGACTGGGAATGGAATCTGAGAATAGAAATCCATAAGATTTATCCAGTAACGAATGTAACTAATTCTCGAAAATAAACCAATTTGCTTGACCCACGAGCTTTACCATACACTATCCCTCACCTTGTTGTGCTAGATGAATTCCTTGTTGTGCTAGATGAATTCCTGTGAAGATGCCACGTAAAAATATTGAAAATAAACTTGGACTACCCAGGCGAGATGTTGCCTCTGGGCAGTCTCGGCGCCAAAAGAGAGCGTCTCCTCGTTGTGCTTCGTGACGTCATCTGCAGGAGACATTCCTAGAGCAGTAATTGGCTCTGATTTCATTTTAAGGACTATTTTAGTGGTGGTCCCTGGCAGGCAATTATAGCAGAGATGCAAGGGAGAGACAGTATTTTTAGGTGCAACAAGTGGAAGCAAATAAAATAAAACGAGAATAATAATGAAAAGTTAGGTTACTGGTTATTCTTTTCTTAATTTTCTTGGCCCGTTGCAGACAGAAAAATAGGAGCAGCCTTTATATTGGGGCTATACTTCTACACGTACAAGAAGAGTAACTAAGCTATTTAAAATTAGCTATAAGCAAAAATACAAATTGCAAATAATCATAATCTGCGAAAGTCAAGAAGTGGGAATTAATTTTTTTAGTTAGAAAATAACAGTTATATTAAAGGGAATTATTTTATTTTTTTTTAGTTAGAAAATAACAGTTATGTTACTAATTTAATTAATAAGGCATCTAACAGCCTCTGTTGACATTGAGCGAAACACTCTGTCACAATATTCATTACACATCTTTTATAATCCCTTCACATCTGACAGGTCATTACACTCTCCATCTCTGTTTCTCTTTACAGCCTGATAAAGGCTGTTTTATTTTATCATTTTTGGTCCATCCTGGTGTCACAATAAAAAAAAAATAAAAAAAAAATTGGGAGGGGGCATTATTCGCGGATTCAGAGTTTTTTACTATTATTTTTGGGAGGCGTTATTGCAATTTCGTGGATAAAAAAATCGCGTATAAAAGGAACAAGGTGTATTTTACAATTATTTTTATGTTTACTGTATAAACCCTCCCTGCACTGTTAAAAAACCACCAACTTTATAAATAACAGCATGCAACGTAAATTTATATGTACGTGATAGGTAAACTTACCGTGAATGAGGGGGTAATGGTTTGTAGACTCTATAGGAAATTATTCCGCAGCCAATAACAGCTTTACGGCTGTTATACATTGAGGCCAAAATAGCGGCCGACATCCGTAAACCTTTTTCCTTCTTTCAGCATATGTAAGAGTCTCACCTTATCTGTTATGATTAACATCTTCCTTTGCCACTTAGGCTCACTACCAGAAGCCTTAGAAGATGAAGGATGCTTGGGAGGCACTGCAGAGGTTGAAAAAGTGAAGAAAATAAATCACAACCACAACGTATTAATAAGCAAAACGTGAATGGCGCATACGTGAGTTAGACTGAACGAGTGAGGCGAGACAATGGAAGATGGTGCAAGCCTTTGTCCGAAACGCTGATAGCAGTATCGTATTTTACATGGAGCAATACTGTTAGTATTTATGTTTTTTTTACTATTTTTTACTGTTTTATTATTCTAAGGCTAAGAAATACGTTTTTTTATCAATAAAATCATGAAACTACTGGAAATTTTAATAGATATGCTAGCTCACGTAGGTACAACCCCAATACATTGTACGCTATCAGACAGTATTTCACATAATGCAATACTGTGAGTTACATATCTAAGTTTATGTTTTTTACTATTTTTTACTGTTTTATTACTCTTAGGCTAGGAAATACTTGTTTTATCAATAAAATAATGAAAATTTCAATATGTACTATCTTACGTAGCTTCGACCCTTTTCGTTTTCCGAAACGCTGATACCGGTATCGTATTTTACATGGTGCAATACTGTTAGTATGTTTTTACTGTTTTATTATTCTTAGGCTAAGAAATACGTTTTTTTATCAATAAAATCAAGAAATTACTGGAAATTTAATATATATGCTAGCTCACGTAGGTGCGACCCCAATACATTGTACGCTATTGGACACTATTTCACATGAGGCAATACTGTAAGTTATATATCTAAATTTATGTTTTTTACGATTTTTTACTGTTTTATTATTTGTAGGCTGGGAAATAAATTTTTTTATCAATTAAATAATGAAATCTGTTTTTTTTTCAGTAAAAAAATTTAAATACTGAAAATTTTTATTTTTTAATATTTTAATATTTTTGCATATACCCCCCCCCCCAAATAAAATTTCCCCCAAAAAATCGTGGTACAGTGAATTCGTGCGGCAAGAAACGAGATAGAGCGAAGGATGACTGTATATATATATATATATATATATATATATATATATATATATATATATATATATATATATATATATATATATATATATATATATACAGTGTTGCCTCCCTTATCGCGGTAGTTCGGTTCCGTGACCCGGCGCGAACCAGGAATATCGCGAAGTAGGATCAGCCTTTAAAAAAAAAAAAAAAAAAAAAAAAAAAAAAGTTATAGATTATTATGACACCAGGACAGGCCAAAAATTATAAAATAAAACGGCCTTTATCAGGCTGTAAAGAGAAACAGAGATGGAGTGTGATGACCTGTCAGATGTGAAGGGATTATAAAAGATGTGTAATGAATATCCAGCTCTCTGCTGGGTTTACTATACCTCTGCATTACCTTCATGATGTCTATTCTAAAACTTCTCCTTAGATCTTATTATTATTATTATTATTATTATTATTATTATTATTATTATTATTATTATTATTATTGTTATTATTGGCAACAATAATTTTCCTTTGATGATGATTGGGGAGATTATTATTATTATTATTATTATTATTATTATTATTATTATTATTATTATTATTATTATCATCATCATTATTACTACGGATTCGTAATTAAACCATTATTTTTACTATAAATAATGTAGATTTGGTTGAATGAACAAGAGTTACTTAAAGATTCTCTCTCTCTCTCTCTCCAACATTCTATTCTACCCTTCGGGCACATGGACAAGGAAATGTTCAGAAATATTTATGTAACCTATGTGAGGCCAAAACTCGAATATGCAGCCCCCTTTTGGAATCCGCACTTGAAAAAGCACATAGCTAAGCTTGAAAAAGTTCAAAGACATGCCACGAAACTGGTGCCAGAAATACGCAATCTCAGTTATGATGAGAGGCTGAGGGAATTAGACTTACCATCACTGGAAGCTAGAAGAGTGAGGGGGGATATGGTGACAGTCTTTAAATTCCTTCATGGTTATGATAGAGTGGATAGGGATCGATATTTTGATATGGCTGGCTCTAGAACTAGAGGTCATAGTTTGAAGCTTGGTAAGAAAACTTCTTTGCAGGATGTAAGGAAATACTTTTTCAGTGTAAGAGTAGTTGATAATTGGAATTCGCTAAGCGAGGAGGTAGTTAATGCTATCTCAATCCATAGTTTTAAGGACAGGTATGATAAGTATCACTAAGTATAAAATGGAACCGATCAGGAGACGGGTAGATACAAGCTTTGGGCTCTTTCCCGTAAACACAATTAGGTAAACCCCCCACACTCTCTTTGTCCCAGCCAACTAGGGAGGGGAACTTTACACAGTTATTAAAAGTAAATAAACCAACAGATGTACAAACAATGATGAGCCCTTAATAATAATAATAATGATGATGATGATAATAATCTCCACAATCATCATCAAAGGAAAATTATTGTTGCCAATAATAATAATAATAATAATAATAATAATAATAATAATAATAATAATAATAATAATAATAATAATAATAATAAGATCTAGGCAGAATTATTGGAATAGACATCATGAAAGTAATGCAGAGGTATATTAAAACCCAGCAGAGAGCTGGATATTCATTACACATCTTTTATAATCCCTTCACATCTGACAGGTCATTACACTCTCCATCTCTGTTTCTCTTTACAACCTGATAAAGTCTGCTTAATTTTATCATTTTTTGGCCCATCCTGGTGTCACAATGAGCTAAAAAAAAAAAAAAAAAAAAAAAAAAAAAAAAAAAAAAAAAAAAAACGCGATACAGTGAGAACGCGAACCAAGAAACGCGAATAACCGGGGTAACACTGTATATATATATATATATATATATATATATATATATATATATATATATATATATATATATATATATATATATATATATATATAATTATATATAGTGACTGCAGGAATTTGAATAGCCAAAGGAGACAGTGTTAGAAAGAGCATTGTTGTGAAGTATGAGCATAAGACTCTGTTCTTACTTCAAAATGCCAGTCTTAATTGCATATGAATTGCTATTCCTTAGTAGTATTGCTATTATTATGTTAACAGTTATTGTTGCTATCACTCCATGGCCTTTTGCATAATTGTTATTTTAGTAATTTCTATCAGCAGTAACCAAATGATTTGTATCTTTTATCTTGAATTCATGCTTGATGTTACTGTAGTCACGGCCAATATTTCTTTAGAGACTGTTCTCAGCATTTAATGACTTCTCTTTGATATCTATAGTAGAGTAATGTTATGAATCAGCTTCTCAGCTAAGTCCTAAGTATCGTGGAATAATAATCTAATGGTGTAGACACATACTTTCCATTACCACCCTATTTCCAGGCAGCCCCGATCTGCAATTTTCAAATTTGATTTTCATAAACCAGTCCCTTTTACCCATGGGAGAGACTGCAATCGCCTGCAGATGCAGGGAGGCGAAGTATACCCTCCGGATTCAGATAAAAGGCCTTTGTTTGTGTGCAGAGGTCATATGTATTCTTTCTGCATTTGTATTAGCGACATTAGGCTTTAATTTCCGTCCTTGGAATCTGCTTCAGTGTGAGCGTGTTTTTCAGCTACTGAAGACTTGCAGGAACGTGAGGGGTGGTTATATTCAAGGGCCACCTCAAGAGTTGCATGAAATTGGGCGGGATAGGTTCTGGTTAAGCTGGATGATGCATCGATGCCCTCCCTTAAGTCTTGCCAGTCTCCAGATAAGAAGAGGATTCGTGGTACGTGTAAAACCCCGGGCCTGCAACGAAGATGACAGGCGGAGGAGAGGAAATTTGAAGAATGCAATGGCAACTCCTAGGCAATGATAGCCCTTGGGGGGGCTAGGGAAATGAAAATCCCCGGCAAAAAATTAAAAATGAAATGTGGGAAAGAAAGAATCCCCATACATGTCCTAACTTTAGTGAAAAGAGAAAGAAAGGGTATGGAAAATCCCTTATTAGTTAAATTACAAAGTATGTTCCCCCACATATTAGAACTGAAAAAATGGGAAAGAAAATGTCGCCACCGTCTTTGACCACAATGTGAAAAGACAAAATTTATATATTTTTTTTTTCTAGCTTTAAGATAATTTTAAGTGAAAAAACCTCAGAGTCTTCCTTAGATATAAGTTTATTAGAATAAGTGATTACCTAATTGTGTTTACGGGAAAGAGCCCAAAGCTCGTATCTTCCCGTCTCCTGATCGGTTCCATTTTAGACGTAGTGATACTTATCATACCTGTCCTTAAAACTATGGATTGAGATAGCATTAACTACCTCCTCGCTTAGCCAATTCCAATTATCAACTACTCTAACACTGAAAAAGTATTTCCTTACATCCTGCAAAGAAGTTTTCTTACGAAGCTTCAAACTATGACCTCTAGTTCTAGAGCCAGCCATATCAAAATATCGATCCCTATCCACTCTATCATAACCATGAAGGAATTTAAAGACTGTCACCATATCCCCCCTCACTCTTCTAGCTTCCAGTGATGGTAAGTCTAATTCCCTCAGCCTCTCATCATAACTGAGATTGCGTATTTCTGGCACCAGTTTCGTGGCATGTCTTTGAACTTTTTCAAGCTTAGCTATGTGCTTTTTCAAGTGTGGATTCCAAAAGGGGGCTGCATACTCGAGTTTTGGCCTCACATAGGTTACATAAATATTTCTGAACATTTCCTTGTCCATGTGCCTGAAGGCTACCCTTACATTTGATAAGAATGCATATGCTGCCCTTACTATGCCATTTATATGTATTTCTGGAGACAAATCTGCCAGTATGTTTACTCCTAGATCTCTCTCATTTTCTGTCTCTTGAAGTTGTACTCCAGCCACCGAGTAGTCAAGCTTGGGCCTTCTTGCACTTGTACCCATTCTCATTACCTTACATTTTGAAGTATTGAATTTCATTAGCCACTTTTCTGACCACTCATGCAGATTATTTAGATCCTCCTGAAGTTCTCTACCATTGTTCTCGTTTTTTACTTTCTTCACAATCTTTGCATCATCTGCAAACATATTCATGAATGAATTTACACACTCTGGTAGGTCATTTACATATACAAGGAACAAAAGTGGCCCTAAAACTGAACCCTGTGGAACTCCACTACTAACTCTTCTCCATTCAGACACTGAGTGTCTTACTCTAACCCTCTGTTCCCTTCCTTCTAAGTAAGTTTTTATCCATTCCAAAACATTTCCACCTATTCTAGCCATTGATTGCAGCTTCCTAATAAGTCTCCAATGTGGAACAGTGTCAAACGCTTTCTGGAAGTCTAGGAATATGCAATCTGCCCAGCCCTCTCTTTCCTGTAAGATTTGGCTTACCTCATCATAAAATTCTAATAAATTTGTTACTGTTGATCTACCTTCTCTGAAGCCATGTTGCCTCACTGCCAAAAAGTTGAAGGATTCCAAGTGAAGAGAGATATGTTTCCTTAGTAGTTTCTCCATAACTTTGCAAACTATGCTGGTCAAGGAAACTGGTCTATAGTTCAGAGCCGTATCCCTCCTTCCCTTTTTGAAGATAGGTATCACATTTGCTTGTTTCCAGCATCTTGGAATCTCCCCCGACTCCAGTGACTCCTTAAATATGATACTTAGTGCCACTGATATTGAGTTTGCGCATTTTTTAAGCACATGAGGGGATATATCATCGGGACCTGTAGCTTTATGAACATCTAAATCCATCAGCGCTTTGCATACCTCTGTGGCTGTAAGGTTGATGTTCTCTAATACCGGCCCTTGAGCTTCTATCACTGCAATCTGAGGGGGTGGGGTATTTTCTACTGTAAATACTGACTGAAACTCCTTGTTCAATTCTTTGCAGATCTCTTCATCCGTCTCAGTGATGCTTCCATCCACTCTCTTTAGCCTTAAAACCTGTTCTTTTACCTTCAGTTTTCCTCTGATGAAGCTGTGGAAAAGCTTGGGATTTTCTTTAGCCTTCCTGGTGATGTCCCTCTCATTAGCTCTCTCTGCCTCTCTCCTTTTACTTAGGTAGTCATTTTTTACTCTTTTGTAGGTTTGCCAGGCATTTATGTTTTTTTCTCCTCCTATACCTTTTTCAGCATTTGTCTCTCCACTCCTTAGCTCTTTTACACCCATTATCGAACCATTTCTCTCTGGCATGAATTACACCTACTTTGGTGACAGGTATGCAGCACTCTACTATCTTCCCATATTTCTCACAAAAGATGTCATACATTTCTTGTACAGATTTGTTGTAAAATAAGGTTCTCCAGTCAATAACTGCAAAAAGCTCATTCATTTTGATGTAATCTAATTTCCGATAGTTCCTCCTCATGTCCTCAGTGCCTCTACTCTCAGGAAGAATATCTTCAATGATATACTCCATCAACAACACACAGTGGTCACTCTTTCCAATTGGTGGTTCATACTCAATTTTTTCAATATCCAACACATTATCTGTGAACACTAGATCAAGTAGTGATGGCTCATCCCCACCCCTGGCCCTTGTTGGTTCCATTACATGTTGGTGTAGGAAATTCCCTTGTACGCAATCTAGGAATCTTGCCCCGAATGAGTCCTCACCACTGTGTGGGTCAAGATTTATCCAATCTATCTCTTTATGATTAAAGTCTCCCATAATCAAAATTCTACATTTTTTTTCCCGTGCCATGTTAACAACTGAGTTTATGACTTCAACAGTACCTATATGACTTTTCTCAAAAACTTCAAGCCTATTTTGGTTCCTTGGTGGGTTGTATACAACAGTTATTATAATTCTCTCTGACCCAGTATTTATGCAAGCAACAAGAAATTCCTTGAACTCACTTTCTATAGCCAAGTTTATTTCTTCAACTTGAATCCTCTCACTTATGAGCAGTGCTATCCCTCCACCAGTCCTCTCAGATTTTTCAACCCTTAGTATTCTGAAACCCTTAGGAAAAACTGTGACACTGTTTATGTCCTCACTCAACTTAGTCTCTGTAATTGCTACTATATCTGCCTTACTGTTGTGAATCCTATCTTTTAATTCTACTGCCTTACCAGCTAATCCATCAGCATTTGTGTATAACAATCTTAATGAGGCCCCATCCCCTGATCTTCTGTCATTATCTTCTTTATCTCCCCTTTGTCTGGAAGATATCTGTAATGAAAATTTTTCTTCTCTTCTTCATTTCTTTCATCATTTAACCTTCTTGCCTCTTGCAACAAGTTTTTGATCTTTCCCATCTTTTCCTGTGTTCTGTATTGTCCAATGAACACTTCTTTGAATTCTTGAAGGTCTTTTAGACTTTTTTTGCTCAACAATATTTCCCTACATGTTTCCCCTCTCTCAAAGGTTACTTTTGTTGGTCTCGGCTTTCCTTCCCTCGAATATTTACCTAGTTGGTGTATGTTTACAATATCCTCAGGACCACATACTACTCCAAGCTTTCTTATCAGGTCTACAACCCTAGCTTTATTTTCTTCAAGTCTCCCCTGCCATGTTGGCTCCTGGGATTCGCTTATGCCTGAGATTACCACTGTCTTCTCCTTATCAAGTGCCTGTCTGATGAGTGGGTTTGCCCTTTCCATCACAACGTCTTTCATTTTTTCGATTACTGTCTCTTTATAGTCAACTGTTTGTATGTTTTCCAGTGCCACCACCTTTACCGCCTCTTTTACTGCCACATTCCCCTTTAGTGCATCAGCAAAGGAAGTTTTCATGGCATCATTTTCCATATTCAGCTCCTGGAACTCTTTTCTGAACTGTTCAATGTTTTCCTTAATCTGGACATTCCAAGCAGCAATCTCGTCTCTCTCAGAAGAGAGCAGTGAAATAACATCTAATTCCTTTAGGTTGTCATTTAGCTGTTTGTTTTTATCTTCTTGTTTAGAAAGTCTAGATTCTAGTTGACTCTTTTCCCCTTCTAGATTTTTTATTCTTTTTTCTAGTTCCTTTCTCTCCTGCCCTTGTGCATTATTTGCTTCCTCCAAAGATCTTATTTGCTCTCTGAGTGTTTCATTCTCGTTCATTTCTCCATCCATATTCTGAATTTTATCATCAAGGCTTATAACCATTTCCTCTAAATTCTTGATTTTCTGTTTGAGTCTCCTGATGGCTGTTATTAATAAATTGTACAATTTGCAAATATCATAATAAGTTGTTTTCTGCTTAAATATTATCATTGTTTTGAATCATGATTTAATCTTTGTGTTCACTGAGTTCGCAGAAGAATCCACTCTTCATTTATTTATTAGGTTGAAAGGTGGTATGCAGATCTTTGTGAAGAAAGATCATAGACAAATATGTTTTATATTATGTTCATTGAGTACTCATATCAGTTTGTCCTTGAATAGTAATTACATATTGTAATTGTGAATGTTTTTAACTTTTCACACCATGACAAATGCTTTGTTTTAAAAGTACTTTCAAACATCATGTCGAAATGTATTGTGTACTGTTTGATTAATGAAATAGCTTAATTAGCTTTGTTTTTAAGTAATTTTGCCAATGCTTTCTAGCTATATGTTGTAATTGAGAACACTTAAGTTTGATTTTGTGATTTTGATTACACTGCATATTATAAAGAACAGATTTTTCTTAGTCAGCTTTTTGCATAGTAATTTTGATATTACTGTACTCTGTTTAGATAATTGTATGAGATTGTAATAGTTTTCTAAGTCAGTTTCTTAGATAGTTTTGCCCCGTTTTTGTAAAATAATGATAGTTAGAAAATTGTAAGGCTCTCATAGAAGTATTTATGATTCAGTCTGAAATATGAGATATTTCAGTTTGGTGGTGGGGAGTGTCGTAAGGCATTTCAGAGATGCCTATAAGTGCCGGATGGCAGTGACGCGCTCGATACCCACCGATCGCATGAGTAGCTACAGAGAGTCAGTCAGAGATCAGACCTTGTCAGGGGCAGACGTCACGTCCACAGCTTAGCTAGTCTCCCCCTTGGGGGCGGGAATCCGGAATCGTTCGTGACAGGAACTGTAAGAATTGGAGCTCTGAGGATTTAATTGTTAATCCAGAACTAAAACCTATAAAGAAGATGCTTATCTCTTATCACCAACCATGCTACCAAAAGAACGACACCATAATTATTGGTGTAAAATAGTGGGATGAAAATCCCACCACACTGATGACACTCGGTGGGATAATGTCCATGCCACAAATGTATAAGTATTCTTATGCATATTGTATGTATAGCTCAGAAGTCGAGAGTGAAATCTGATTTGCTATCTTTTACCACGTCATGATAACATTGATTACTTTGTGTAAACAGAGAGTTCTTTGCAATTATAATTTTCCACGTTTTCATTACATGATTTTTCTTGTGCCAAATGAATGCTATATTTAATGCCATTGTGAAATTTTGTTCTAATGATTATGATAAATGTGAATGATTGAGTTTGTGACTTGTTCCATTTGTGAGTTTATTCTCAGTTGCTCTCGTGAGATGCTACAAGACACTCATGTTTACGATATGTGAAATTGGTTTTAGTTGAGATTTGTGAAATACAATTACTAACATGATTATTGAGTACATGTACTTTTAATAATGAGTACTTAGTTGCTCTCGTGAGCTGCTATGAGACAATCAAGTAGAAGAATGTGGTAGAGATACGTGGATCTGAAGATTTTCGAGTTTAATTCAGGATCCCGTGATTGCTAATGAATTTGGGGTTTTCCGGATAGATGAGTACAGATTAAACTTTTCTAACAATGTTTAAAACTACGTGTGAGGGACAGAATGAGTTCATTTTAGTAGAACACACATAGGTAGAATATATGTTGGAAAATTTATTATTCTGTATGAAGAAGTTTACATCCAAGGTGAGGAGAGTTTATTTAATAATTCACATATCAGCAGTTCCCAAATCCCTATATTTGCATGTATGCCTATGCATATAATATTAATTATATTTTATTAGTAGAATATTTAATTTTGAGATCGTTCGCAGTCTTCTACCGAAATCGTGTGAGGATTTCCGAATTTAGGGGGTTATAATATCGAGGGTTTATAACAAATAGGATATCCACACACACACACACACACTTTTATATTGACTCGAAAGTTAATTTGATACACGAAATAACTGAATAATTAAATAAATACAAAAAATACACCTGTCAACAGTACTGAGTTAAGTTGCCAAGTATCACAGCTGTCTCATATTTTTTTTTTTTAGCTTTCTTTTATTATTTTTTATTGTATATATTGAGTTAAATGTAAAGTCTGATCCTGTGATAACATACCTTGGTTAGCAAATGAGTTTATCAGTTAAGAAGAATATATATATATATATATATATATATATATATATATATATATATATATATATATATATATATATATATATATATATATATATATATATATATATATATATATATATATATATATATATATATATATATATATATATATATATATATCAGAAACAGGTGGTTGTCTCCTCAGATACAAATTCGAATTTTCCTTCAAGTGGACTTTTGTTTTTGCATTTTTTCCCCTCAAATTACCAAAGTCAAATTTCGATTAAGGATGGGTGTTACAAGAAAAAGAGATAAATTGAGTAACTAAATAGTACATATATGAAGATATAGAAATTCTGTGCGAAGCTTAAATAGAAGCTTTTCTCTTTTTTTTCTCTTTCTCTTCTTCTTTCTATATTCTGTGAAAGGGAAACATGAAAATGAGGCCATCTCTGTCCCAAACACCCCCCACCCATGGGTCGGGGAGGGATGATAGAGGATCTCCATGGGATGTAGCAGCAGGAGGAGAAGTAGCTATTAGGAGATTAAAACAGAAAATCAAGGATTTAGACGCAACGGTTATAAGCCTTGATGATAAAATTCGGAGTATGGATAGAGAAATGAAAGAGAAATAAACACTCAGAGAGGAAATAAGATATTTGGAGGAAACAAATAAAGCACAAGGGCAGGAGAGAAAGGAACTGGAAAATCAAATAAAGAAGCTGGAGGGGGAAAAGAGTGAACTAGAAACCAGAATTTCTAATCAAGAAGATAACAACAAACTGCTGAATGACAACCTAAATGAATTAAATGTTAGTTCAATGCTCTTTTCTGAGAGAGACGAGATTGCAGTTTGGAAAGTTCAGATTAAGGAAAACATCGAACAGTTTAGAAGAGAGTTTCAGGACCTGTATACAGAACATAATGCCATGAAAACTTCCTTTGCTGATGCACTAAAGGGGAATGTGGCAGTAAATGAGGCTGTGAAGGTGGTGGCACTGGAAAACATACAAACAGTGGACTATAAAAAAACAGTAATCAAAAAATTGAATGACGTTGTCATGGAAAGGGCAAATCCACTGATTAAACAGGCACTTGATAAAGAGAAGACAGTGGTAATCTCAGGCATATGCGAATCCCAGGAGCCAACATGGCAGGGGAGACTTGAAGAAAATAAAGATAGGGTTGTAGACCTGATAAGAAAGCTTGGAGTAGTTTGTGGTCCTGAGAATATTGTAAACGTTCACCAACTAGGCAAATATTTGAGGGAGGGAAAGCAGAGACCAAAAAAAGTAACCTTTGAGAGAGGGGAAACATGTAGAGAAATACTGATGAGGAAAAGAAGTCTAAAAGACCTTCAAGAATTCAAAGAAGTGTTCATTAGACAATACAGAACACAGGAAGAAATGGGAAAGATAAAAAACTTGTTGCAAGAGGCAAGAAGGTTAAATGAGGAAAGAAATGAGACAAAAAATTTTCATTTCAGAGTTCTTCCAGGCAAAGGGGAGATAAAGAAGATAATGACAGAAGATCAGGGGATGGGGCCTCATTAAGACTATTATACACAAACGCTGATGGATTAGCTGGTAAGGCAGTAGAATTAAAATATAGGATTTACAACAGTAAGGCAAATATAGTAGCAGTTACAGAGACTAAGTTGAGTGAGGACATAAACAGTGTCACAGTTTTTCCTAAGGGCTTCAACATATTAAGGGTTGTGAAGATCTGAGAGGACTGGTGGAGGGATAGCACTGCCCATAAGCGAAAGAATTCACGTTGAAGAAATAAACTTGACTATAGACGGTGAGTTCAAGGAATTTCTTGTTACTCGCATAAATACTGGGTAAGAGAGCATTATAATAACTGTTGTATATAACCCACCAAGGAACCAACAGAGGCTAGAAGTTTATGAGGAAAGTCATATAGGTACTATTGAAGTCATAAACTCAGTTGTTAACATGGCATGGGAGAGGAAATGTAGGATTTTGATTATGGGAGATTTTAATCATAAAGAGATAGATTGGATAAATTTTGACCCACACAGTGGTGAGGACTCATTCAGGGCAAGATTCCTAGGTTGAGCACAAGGGAATTTCCTACACCAACATGTAACTGAACCAAAGAGGGCCAGGGGTGGGGATGAGCCTGTGACAGAGTGTTTCGCTCAAAGTCACCAGAGGCTGTTAGATGCCTTATTAAATAAATTAGTAACATAACTGTTATTTTCTAACTAAAAAATTAATTCCCACTTCTTGACTTTCGCAGATTATGATTATTTGCAATTGGTATTTTAGCTTATAGCTAATTCTAAATATACCTTGTTTACTCTTCTTGTACGTGTAGAAGTATAGCCCCGATATAAAGGCTGCTCCTATTTTCTGTCTGCTACGAGCCAAGAAAATTAGGAGATATTAAAACCAGTAACCTAACTTTTCGTTATTATTCTCGTTTTATTTTATTTGCTTCCACTTGTTGCACCTAAAAATACTGTCTCTCCCTTGCATCTCTGCTATAATTGCCTGCCAGGGACCACCACTAAAATAGTCCTTAAAATGATATCAGAGCCAATTACTGCTCTAGAAATGTATCCTACAGATGAACTCACCAGGAGGGACAATGAGACGCTCTTTTTGGCGCCGAGACTGCCCGGAGGCAACATCTCGCCTGGGCAGTCTAAGTTTATTTCAAATCTTAATTACGTGGCATCTTCACAGGAATTCATCTAGCACAACAAGTGTCCTGTATTCTACTCTGCCTGTGTGACAGAGGTAATCATCGAGTTGAGGCCAAAGTCTTGGCATACGTCAGTGGTGCCGGGAAACGAAATCGTACTCACCACCTCCGGGATTCGAGGCAGCATTTCATAAAATTTAATTTGAGAAATTTAATTCAATTCTTTTAATGTCATTGCATTTCCAAAATTAAAAGAAAGTTGAATTCTGAGTTTCATTTAACCGACTAATGGTAATAGAGATGGGGTGTTCAAGTACAAATATCTGTCCTGTATGTTTGTGAGCTCTTAACCGAGCTTGGTACTTTGAGTCCCCTTAGTAAAACAGAATCTTAACAACACTCTAGCATCCTAAACCCCCACAAGATTGGCGCCCGAACAGGGACCCGAACAGACAGACTGATTTTATAAATTTATTTTTATTTTGCTTTTTAACATTGCACATGAAACCCGATTACCATTGGCTCGATTATTGAAATGAATGAATTATAGGCTGCACACGAAAATTTTTGCGCTAGAAACGTTGCGGATAAGAAATTTTTCCTTATTTTCAATTTTGATTATGGTAACTAATATTTTCTTGTTTCCCATGTGGTAAACAATATTTCAGGAAATCTACATGAGATTATGTGGTAACAGACTTAAGAAATTTTGCATGACGAGAAGACGTGTTATTTAAAATTTCATTTATTTGCGTGATAAGATTGAGTTTTAAAGCATTCGTGTTTTATATATCCGTTAAAGGGTGATACTTGTTAGGAATTGTTTATATTTCCTTGGGATTTAGGAATTGGGAGAAAGCATATTAAGTATTTTTGCTTATAATTGTGTTTTATATTCAAGCATTGACTGCTCATATATTGGAAGAAAAACTTTGGTGTCATTTACCGAGCCTAGGCTAAGCCTTTCATGTGTCTGAGTTGTCACTTGAAAATAAATTTTCTCATTACTAGTAGAAATGTGTAATCTGGCTGCCTAGTAAGCTGTTAGCTTATCGTTGGTGTATTTTGCATAGGATCTGTGCCCTTTTGGTAACACTCCCACGCAATCTCCTAACCCTCTCCCCACCCGCGACCATTCTTCGCTTTGTGGGTACTGCCATATACACGCTCATACGCAGGCACGACCGCGATACTGTACTTGTTCGTATTACTTACGACATTTTATTTGTGGGTACTGCCATATACGCGCTCATACGCAGGCACGACCGCTATACTGTACTTGTTTGTACTCTCAGGCACTGGGTGCTAGTCGGTAAAATTCGTTGTTGCTCATTCCTTTCATTTGCACCATAACTGCAGGTACTGCCACGTATTGCTGTTAAGCAGGCACGACTGCCATTCTGTATTACCAGTGTTTCATACACTGTTTTGCAACATTTTGTTGCTGTTGCACTTGATTGTGTTGCTCATTCCTTTCATTTGCACAATAACCGCAGGTACTGCCACATATTGCTGTTAAGCAGGCACGACTGCCATTCGGTATTACCAGTGTTTCATGCACTGTTTTGCAACATATTGTTACTGTTGCACTTGATTGTGTTGCTCATTCCTTTCATTTGCACAATACCGCAGGTACTGCCACGTATTGCTGTTAAGCAGGCACGACTGCCATTCTGTATTACCAGTGTTTCATGCACTGTTTTGCAACATATTGTTGCTGTTGCACTTGATTGTGTTGCTCATTCCTTTCATTTGCACAATACCGCAGGTACTGCCACGTATTGCTGTTAAGCAGGCACGACTGCCATTCTGTATTACCAGTGTTTCATGCACTGTTTTGCAACATATTGTTGCTGTTGCACTTGATTGTGTTGCTCATTCCTTTCATTTGCACGATTACCGCAGGTACTGCCACGTATTGCTGTTAAGCAGGCACGACTGCCATTCTGTATTACCAGTGTTTCATACACTGTTTTGCAACATTTTGTTGCTGTTGCACTTGATTGTGTTGCTCATTCCTTTCATTTGCACAATAACCGCAGGTACTGCCACATATTGCTGTTAAGCAGGCACGACTGCCATTCTGTATTACCAGTGTTTCATGCACTGTTTTGCAACATTTTGCTGCTGTTGCACTTGATTGAATTTTGAGTCACTTTTATGGTGAGATTTTGAGATCACTTTTACGTTTAAGTTTGAACTGTGGTGTTGAATTTTTTTTTCTCTCCTTGGTGTTGTGTGGTTCTATCATTTCTTTTTCTACTACTGTATTGTAGAGATTTGTTTTTTTTTGTGGTTGTTTTGGCACTTCGTTATTGACTGTTTAGGAAACCAGGCAGTCACAGGAAACAAACATGGAAACCATCAAAACATTCGATGAGGAGCGTTACCTAGACATACTGATTGCTAGGGGTGAGAGATACGGTTTTTCCCCAAGACAGAAGCTCTTCGAATGGGCTCATGAGAAGATGGTTGAGCGCCGAGATAAGCTGGAGAAGAGAGCAAGTGATGAGGCACAAGCACAACGTAAGGAGGCACAAGCACAACATGAACATGAGCTTGCGCTTGCTCGGCTTCGAGCGGGAATCCCAGACAGTAGTCCTTTATCCGGAAATAGAGATTACAGGAACGGGAAGCACAAGAGCCCCTCGCAGAACTTCA
>JAXCGZ010008914.1:5000-15000 GCA_037179515.1 Halocaridina rubra
GCTGGAGTTTAGGGTCTAGTTTTATTTGATAGGTTTCAGAGTATATAAGCTATAAGTTCATTAGGTTTTTATTTAAACAAGTTCTCATGTTTTGAAATGTTATTATGGTGCCGTCTTTTAATAGGGGTTGAAAATGATTTTATGAAGTATTACAAATAGCTGTTATATATTTTGCTATTCTTAAAACTGTCTTTTGGGTTATTGCAGTAGGTCAATAAGAGTTTTGCCATTATTTTGTGCATTTAAAAACAAAGTGAAAATTATCTACACACATATACATTGGCTTCAATATCCCTTACAAAGGAGAGTGGCAGAGTGAAAGCACACACTTACATCCACAAGGAGACAATGCACCCAAACACTCCTCTTAACATCTTGGGGATAAATGGTCACCAGTGAACTCCCTTCCCCACCATACTGCTTGTGTCATCCACTGGTAAATAGGCGAGAATCTTTTACACTTGGCCGTGGAAGTACCATTTCTCGCCAGTGAGTGATAGGAAGAGTATTAATGACACGGATTAATTTTTGTGTTATAATGTTATCGTCGTTTTCTTTCCCGCATCCTTTCAATATGACCCACAGTAATATTCTCTCTCTTTTAGGATAAGTTCTAGGATAGGCAACAAATGTTATTTTCAAGAGTTTAATCTGGAATTGAGACAAAAAGAGCAAGAAAGTGCTTCATTTGGAAATGAGGTTGAAAGCATGATTTATAATGACTAAAATGCAAATCTAGGTTAGTCTGGGTAAGGTTAAAGGAAATTAACCCAACAGAACAACAAATTTTGAACGCAAAAGTGCCTCATCAAGGACTGAGGTACCTTGGGTACCCACTCTAAAACTCATCCATTTTTCTGTTTTTTTTATTATGTTTGTTTTTCATAAACTTTATATCATAGGTTGATTGACGTGAAATGTACTACAGCAGTTCTTAATGTTGTAAAATTAAGTAGGATACAGTGTTTCTTCTCTAATATCTAGTAAGGAATATAATTTTCAAGTGCATGTTTTATTAATTTTATATATGATAAGTGGTATTCTTTATATTAGTAATGTACTAATGCAGAATAAATAAATTATAAGTCCATCTTCGTTTTTTTTGCAAAGAAAGTATGTAAATATTGTTTATTATTTCCAAATAATGGTCTCATACAAATACACATTTCGTGTGTGTTTGTAACGTTTTTGGCAACATGAAATTTTCTTGTCAGTTGTTTTTCCTTTAAAGGTGCAATGAAGCTGCTCCTTCTTTCATCACGGAAAAAATAAGACGCATTTCTACCCACCCACCCACCTTTGACGAAGACAAGTCAGACAAGCCATTGGGAAGAACATAAATGACTACATTTTATACAACAACAAGAAATGTACATTCACTAAAAAAAAAACTAAACAGGAAAATAACACGAACGAGAGGAATAAATGATGGGTCGGATATTAAAATGGCAATATTATAAGAAAAAATGCATTGGAAGCTTAAATGCAAGAGTAGCGTTTTCTTGCACGGGCACTCATATGTCTAATTTGATGTCGATCTGTCAATACACTTGCGCATAGCCTACCCTGTAAGATATAGCCTCAAATATATAATCTGTTGGAGCTTTATATATATATATATATATATATATATATATATATATATATATATATATATATATATATATTATATATATATATATATATATATATATATATATATATATATATATATATATATATATATATATATATATATATATATATATATATATATATATATATATAAATAAATATAAATATATATATATATATATATATATATATATATATATATATATATATATATATATATATATATATATATATATATATATATATATATATATATATATATATATATATATATATATATATATATATATATATATATATATATATATATATATATATACACATACATATATATATATATATATATATATATATATATATATATATATATATATATATATATATATATATATATATATATATATATATATATATATATATATATATATATATATATATATATATATATATATATATGTTTTCACATATGTAATGTGCTTATTTGATATTTCATGCCCGAATGAGATTGGGAATTGAATTAAATGCTAAAATGAAGCCACGAGTGAGGTTGGGGAATCTGTAATATGAACATTGTGGCATTCAGATAGAATGCGTTCATTCCTAAGTATAGCAGATATAAGCTATAAGGTTGGGTTCCTTTTAACCTTCTGTGGTGTAGTGGTAGCGCCTTGACTTAGTAATCATAAGTCTTAGGTTCGAGTCAAGGTCGGGGTAAAAAAAAAAATTATTCATGTTTTCACATATGTAATGTGCTTATTTGATATTTCATGCCCGAATGAGATTGGGAATTGAATTAAATGCTAAAATGAAGCCACGAGTGAGGTTGGGGAATCTGTAATATGAACATTGTGGCATTCAGATAGAATGCGTTCATTCCTAAGTACAACAGATATAAGCTATAAGGTTGGGTTCCTTTTAACCTTCTGTGGTGTAGTGGTAGCGCCTTGACTTAGTAATCATAAGTCTTAGGTTCGAATCCCGGTCGGGGTAAAAAAAATTATTCATGTTTTCACATATGTAATGTGCTTATTTGATATTTCATACCCGAATGAGATTGGGAATTGAATTAAATGCTAAAATGAAGCCACGAGTGAGGTTGGGGAATCTGTAATATGAACATTGTGGCATTCAGATAGAATGCGTTCATTCCTAAGTATAGCAGATATAAGCTATAAGGTTGGGTTCCTTTTAACCTTCTGTGGTGTAGTGGTAGCGCCTTAGTAATCATAAGTCTTAGGTTCGAGTCCCGGTCGGGGTAAAAAAAAAATTATTCATGTTTTCACATATGTAATGTGCTTATTTGATATTTCATGCCCGAATGAGATTGGGAATTGAATTTAATGCTAAAATGAAGCCACGAGTGAGGTTGGGGAATCTGTAATATGAACATTGTGGCATTCAGATAGAATGCGTTCATTCCTAAGTATAGCAGATATAAGCTATAAGGTTGGGTTCCTTTTAACCTTCTGTGGTGTAGTGGTAGCCCCTTGACTTAGTAATCATAAGTCTTAGGTTCGAGTCCCGGTCGGGGTAAAAAAATGATTCATGTTTTCACATATGTAATGTGCTTATTTGATATTTCATGCCCGAATGAGATTGGGAATTGAATTAAATGCTAAAATGAAGCCACGAGTGAGGTTGGGGAATCTGTAATATGAACATTGTGGCATTCAGATAGAATGCGTTCATTCCTAAGTATAGCAGATATAAGCTATAAGGTTGGGTTCCTTTTAACCCTCTGTGGTGTAGTGGTAGCGCCTTGACTTAGTAATCATAAGTCTTAGGTTCGAGTCCCGGTCGGGGTAAAAAAATTATTCATGTTTTCACATATGTAATGTGCTTATTTGATATTTCATGCCCGAATGAGATTGGGAATTGAATTAAATGCTAAAATGAAGCCACGAGTGAGATTGGGGAATCTGTAATATGAACATAGTGGCATTCAGATAGAATGCGTTCATTTCTAAGTATAGCAGATATAAGCTATAAGGCTGGGTTCCTTTTAACCTTTTGTGGTGTAGTGGTAGCGCCTTGACTTAGTAATCATAAGTCTTAGGTTCGAGTCCCGGTCGGGGTAAAAAAATGATTCATGTTTTCACATATGTAATGTGCTTATTTGATATTTCATGCCCGAATGAGATTGGGAATTGAATTAAATGCTAAAATGAAGCCACGAGTGAGGTTGAGGAATCTGTAATATGAACATTGTGGCATTCAGATAGAATGCGTTCATTCCTAAGTATAGCAGATATAAGCTATAAGGTTGGGTTCGAGTCAAGGTCGGGGTAAAAAAAAAAATTATTCATGTTTTCACATATGTAATGTGCTTATTTGATATTTCATGCCCGAATGAGATTGGGAATTGAATTAAATGCTAAAATGAAGCCACGAGTGAGATTGGGGAATCTGTAATATGAACATTGTGGCATTCAGATAGAATGCGTTCATTCCTAAGTATAGCAGATATTAGCTATAAGGTTGGGTTCCTTTTAACCTTCTGTGGTGTAGTGGTAGTGCCTTGACTTAGTAATCATAAGTCTTAGGTTCGAGTCCCGGTCGGGGTAAAAAAAAAATTATTCATGTTTTCACATATGTAATGTGCTTATTTGTTATATATATATATATATATATATATATATATATATATATATATATATATATATATATATATATATATATATATATATATATATATATATATATATATATATATATATATATATATATATATATATATATATATGTATATATATATATATATATATATATATATATATATATATATATATATATATATATATATATATATATATATATATATATATATATATATATGTATATATATATATATATATATATATATATATATATATATATATATATATATATATATATATATATATATATATATATATATATATATATATATATATATATATATATATATTATATATATATATATATATATATATATATATATATATATATATATATATATATATATATATATATATATATATATATATATATATATATATATATATATATATATATATATATTTATATATATATATATATATATATATATATATATATCTGATTTAAATAATTTTCAGTATGGTATTGACTTAGCTATGATAATTGTAATATTAACAAAGTAAGTCTTTTTATTTTAAAGTAGATTATTGTTAGTAAATATGTGGCATATATAAATGTAAAATGAATGTTGTAACTGGAATAAAGCATTCAAATAAAAAAATAAAAAAAAGAGTATTACATCTGTCAAGGCAACCCACGCAAATATGCTCAGTGGCTTGTGTGAGTCTCATTGTCGGCCATGCTAGAATCAGTCCGGTTTGTGTTGGTGTCTTCTATGCAACAGTGTTTTAGTGTTCCCAGTTGATGCAACATTTATCAGAATTACATTTAATAACTTAGTTTTCTCTCATTAAGTCTCGTATCTATATAACTGTTTGTAGCAATCGTCTTCATATATTTCGGCTTCTCCCGTCAGGGGTTGACAGTGGATCAAATGTCTCCACATCGCCCCATCTCCTGTGTCCTCCTTCTTAGCCCCGCAGAATTTTATGTCTTCCCTCGCCACATCCATAAACTCCTCTCTGGCCTACCATTCCCCCTTGTGCTTGGCACTTCCGTCCTTAGCGTCTTACCTGCATAACCCCTAATTCTAGGACTCAAAAAGAACTGATAATAACAAATATAGTGGAAAGTATACCCTATTTGGACGTAGTTCCCTGCCCAATTGCAGATCACGAGCTCAACATTGCTATGGTAAACATAAACAAGCCCAAAAGGAAGCCTCTCTTCAAGACATTCCGGTGTCTAAAAAAATGCTCCCCTGATATCATTTGTGAATCATTAATCAACAACAGAAATATACTTAATAGTATAATAAACACAGATAACGTTGATTTGAAGGTTGAGATTCCAACAAAAGTCCTCCGTGAATGCTTAGAGAGTTTTGCACCCATTGTAACAAGAAAAATAACCAGCCCCTCAGCTCCCTGGCTAATTAATGACGACAAAGAGGCAATGCTAATTAGACATCAAATACAAAAAGAGCTAAAAATTAAAGATATGATATGACTTTTCGTGAACGTTATACAGCTGAAAAGAAACGTGCCAG
The DNA here is from genome assembly GCA_037179515.1 of Halocaridina rubra. Lineage (NCBI taxonomy): Eukaryota > Metazoa > Arthropoda > Malacostraca > Decapoda > Atyidae > Halocaridina > Halocaridina rubra. The sequence continues at coordinate 10,762 of JAXCGZ010008914.1, forward strand.
CGCTTTCATCGATACAAGTAAAAAAGACTTTTACAAAAAACAATTTAATGACTCTAAACATGAAACAGCAGCAACATGGAAAGTGATAAGAAGCATGATACCAAATGGAAAGACTATCTCAGAAAGTTATGAAAGAATTACGGAGTTGAAAGACAAAGCAGAAAACTTTAATAATTATTTTGCTAACGTTGGCAAAAATACATATGAGAAAACACAAGAAAATATCAACTCAGTGAACATGAGTAATTACTTAAATGCCAATTCTTCCAATGTAAATACAATAGAGTACTTTAAGATAAATCCTGTCGGTTGTGCTACCGTAATTCTTACCATAAAGAGCCTAAGAAACTCTGGCTTTTATGACCAGATGGAATACCATTTCAATTCATCAAAGATGCTCTACCCATGATTGTATCTTATATTCTAGCTATTATGAACACTTTCATTGTTACTAAATGGTTTCCCGACTCTTGGAAAAAATCACATGTAATATCTCTGCATATAAAGGGGAACAGAGAAGATGTGACAAACTATCGTCCCATTTCCCTGCTACCTATTTTCCCTAAAATATTAGAAATTTTTTTTGCGTGCCAACTTGTGTCATATGTAGAGTCAAATAGACTATTAGCTATTAACCAACATGGTTTTAGACCGAAACTCTCGACGGAATATAGATATGAAAGAAATCTCTCTGCTTGTATTATTAGACTTATCAAAAGCCTTCGACAGTGTAAACCATGAAATTCTTATGAGAAAATGTAATAACCTAAATATTGATCTTGGAGAGTATCTATCTAATCGCAGACAGTCTATCAGTCTTAACAGCATTATCTCTATGCCCAAAAAATGTATCAAATGGTGTTCCATAGGGATCAGTACTTGGTCCTATCCTCTTCTCCATTTACGTAAATGATCTATTTTCTTTCACATATGACTGTCTAGTCATGCAATATGCAGATGACAATCAAATACCCCTTAGTGGTGATATTAATAATCTTCCAGAGCTAACCTTAAGAGCAGAAAACACTGTCAAAAATTAAAATCTATTTTCAAGAAATTGGGCTGTTAATTAACAAAAGTAAGACACAGTGCATGTTTATTGGCACAAATTCCAAAAAAACACAACAATTAATTTTTGAGTCAAAACAGTAAAACAGCAAAACTAAAAAATCTAGGAATTCACTTTGATAGCTACATGTTGTGTGATTCTCATATAGATAAAGTATGAAAAAGATTACAGGAACATTAATGTACTTATCACTTATAAGAGACAATTTTGAGACTAGCACTCGAATAATGGTTGTTGAAACTCCAGCTCAAAGTCACACTAATTACTGCACAACTGTTTGGGGAGCTACCACTATGACTCAGATAAACAGAATACAGAAGCTTATTAATTTTGCAGCTCGAGTTGCCTGGGAAGAGTAAGAAAATATGACCACATCACATCAGCTCTAGAAAAACTTGCGTGGCTGCGGGCAGAAAAACAAGATCGCCTATGTTATTTATATTTTTGTATAAAAAATTTTGAACCATCATTATCCTAGCTGGCTATTTGATTTAAAAACAGTTAGGGATATAAGGGGAACCAACACAAAATAGAGTAGTGAGCTCTTTATTCTAAGTTAAGAACTAACTGATCTCATTGTAAGGAAAATAAATATGATGCTGCTGCTGATAATAACGATCCGGTTATTAACATTATGGTTAACATATTTATTACAGTATTATTATTTTCCAGAAAAGCCATATTCAATTTAACTGTATGTATTAACTTCTTACTTATTAGTTCAATTAACTGTCTACATATAAGTTAGTCTTAAATTGTATAAGAGTAGCCATTGTACTAAAATGGGAATAAATTTTTTTTTTTTCTGAGGAGGTATATAAGGTACGTTACCTTATATACCTCAGCAGCACATGTCTAAATCTTCTCATTCTCACCTCTCTCACCATTTCTCCAAACCTTCTTACCCACGTAACCCCTCTAATATACAATTTGTTTAACCTGTCCATTTTTGTCATGCTCAAAGAAAATGCCAGCATCTTCAATTTTGCCCCCTCCATCTGTATCGCCTGCAATTTTGTGAGTGGAACTATACCCACATCATACACCACGGCTGTTCTGACTACCGTCTTGTAAGCTTCATCTTATACTTTTGCAGGTATCCTATTGTCGCATATAGTTCCTGTCACTGTTCTCCACCCATTCTATCCTGCAAACACTATCTTCTTCATCTCTCTCCCACACGAGCAGTTGACTCCAAATATTTAAACTTATCCACCATCACCACCTGTATGCCATGAGGTCTTACTCCTCTACAGTCCACCCTGTAATTCACACAAATGTACTCTGCCTTGCTCCTGTTGACTTTCATTCCCCTTCCTTCTAGTGTGTAACTCCAACTTTCCAGGCTCGCCTCTACCTTTTCCCTACTCTCGCTACAGATCACAATGTAATCCACAGATATCAGAGACAATAGTTACTAATGCCAGATCTTATTAATCACTATGGCAAAGAAGAATAAAGCTTAGGCTTGATCTTGATGAAATTCCACCCAATTTTGAATCAATCCATCAATATTGCTGCAAACCTCACCACTATCATACTTTCCTCCCGACTCCCGACTTCCCAGCACCCTGTCATATGCCTCCACAAGCGCACAATGGAACTCTTATTGTCTTTTCTGTATTGATCAATCAACACTCTCAAAGCAAGAAATGAATCCATAGTGCTTTATCTTCGTCTAGTACCATTTATATATACCATATTGCTGCTTAAAAATCCTTACTTCTCTGCTCAGTCTGGCCTCCACTACCCTTACCCATATCTTCATGTTGTGGATGACCAGTTTTATGCCCCTGTAATCGAAATATCTCTGCATACCTCCCTTATTCTTAGACATTGGTGAATAGTTTGTTATGAATTAATGTCTACATCAAGGAAATGCGATTTAGAGGCCAAATCTCTCACTGATATTTCTTCACATCCAACATGGTTTGTTTACATTAGTGATTTAAGCACCCCCTTTAAATAGTTGTTGATACACTGGGGGAAGATATATGACAGAGGATAAGCTCGTCAGTGACTCTAGTAATCTTTGTATATACTTTTAGTACTTTTATACTGTTACAACTTTCTTCCTTTACCCAGAAATCATGTTATAGGGCATTATCATTGTCACTAGACATCTGTATGTGCGCGTGAAAATAAAGTCAAAATGATTATTTTAAGCATATTGGGGGAAGGTGTAATAACAATTTACCAAACCAATTAGTGAATTTTTCTGGATGGAAATTGAATCCTTAGAGAGAGTGTCGAGAAGAATGACCAAGATGATGCACAATATCAGAAATCTACCATATTAAGACAGGCTAAGAACTCTAAATTTGCACTCTCTAGAGAGGCGCAGAGTTAGGGGGGATATGACTGAGGTGTATAAATGGCTTAAGGGAATTAACAAGGGTGATATAAATAAAGTTTTAAAAATTCAAGATCAATCCAGAACTCGAAATAATGTGTTTAAACTTGATAACTTTAGGTTCAGAAAGGAAATTGGCAAAAATTGGTTCGGTAATAGAGTAGCTAATACATGGAACAGGCTTCCTAGTAGTATAATAAATGCCAATTTATTATACCTACTTTCTTCAAAAGTAGGTTAGAAAGGCATATGACATTCGAAGGGTGGGTGCGAATAGGTTAGTGTTTTGTGCTTAACGACCCCGCACCTACACCTGGTCCTAGGTACCTGCAGTTCCCCTCTGATTGTGGTTATTGGTAGGCAGGAGGGCGTCACATGTTCCCCCTCTGGCTGTGGCGAAAAGTTGGCGAGGAGGACTAACACTAGAAGACAATGATCTCAATGAAGGCTAGCAGCACTGATGGCGTTTGTCGAACGGCAAACCCCCCCCCCCCAAAGAAAAATAAATAAATGAAACAGACAAATAAATAATGATAATTATTAGTTGAAGAATAATAAAAAAAAAGAAAATAATAGAGTAGAATATAATAAGTTAGATATGCTTAGATCATCAGTCAAAACTGGAGCTGCCTCGTGTGTGCCAACAGGCATGTTATAGTGCCCCCTCTTCTTATGTTCTTAACTTTCTTCCTTACCCAAAAATTCGAAATTTGTATGACTATATTTTTACTATTTTGCGTAACCAGTTTTTTTTTTTGTATGAGTTCCCCCACTCGAATGAGATTGGAGGCAAACGGGCTGGAACTTCGGAATGAAT
>JAXCGZ010008914.1:17500-18520 GCA_037179515.1 Halocaridina rubra
TATTTTTATCATTATTATTATTATGATTATTATAATAATAACAATTATTATTATTATCATCATTATCATTATTGTTATTATTATTATTATTATTATTATTATTATTATTATTATTATTATTATTATTATTATTATTATTATTATTATTATTATTATTATTATGACTATAATTAGATTTTATCATATTGTTGTTTTTATCATAATTATGTATTTATTATATTATTATTATTATTCATTATTATTATTATTATTATTATTATTATTATTATTATTATTATTATTATTATTATTATTATTATTATTATTATTATTATCATTATTATTATTATTATTATTTTTATTATTATTATTATTATTATTATTATTATTATTATTATTATTATTATTATTATTATTATTATTATTATTATAATTATTATTATCATTATTATTTATTATTATTATTATTATTATTATTATTATTATTATTATTATTATTATTATTATTATTATTATTATTATTGTTATTATTATTATTATTATTATTATTATTATTATTATTATTATTATTATTATTATTATTATTATTATTATTATTATTATTATTATTATTATTATTATTATCATTATTATTATTATTATTATCATTGAGGAGTGAGGAATGAGGATAAGCAGATCGAAAACCGAATATATGTGTGCCAATATTGCTGAGGATGGTGGATATAGCATAAGAATGGATGGGGAAGAAATAAAGAGAGTACAGAAGTTCAAGTACTTGGTGTCCATAGTAGAGGCCAATGGAAGCATGGATAAAGAAGTGAGACATCGCATTCAGGCAGGATGCATCTGGTGTTCTCTGTGACAAGAAGGTATCACTGAGATTGAAGGAAAAGTTTCATAGGAACGTTGTTAAACCAGCTATGTTATATGGAACAGAAACAGCAAGCATGAAAAAGACAGAGGGGAAGGGGATGGATGTAGCGGAGATGAGAATGTTGAGGTGGATGTCTGGAGTAACAAGGATTGATAGAATTAGGAATG
>JAXCGZ010008915.1:0-18498 GCA_037179515.1 Halocaridina rubra
TGTATAATGATTGTTGTATGTTGATATTTTTCTGATCCATTTTTGATAAGTTTTGTATGTCTTTTCTTGATGGGAGGAGTGCTATGTATAACTTTTGAGCTGATTAATTCGTGCGCTTTGCATTGCGCTATTGTTTTGTTGTTTTTACATAGGTAGAACACGCCATGTCGGACATCTAAGTTTGAGTAATAAAACCTCCACTTTTTCTCACGATTTTAAATGAATTATCCTCTTCCATGTAATCATAGTATGGAACACACTCTTTAAAGAGTATCAAAGGACAATCTTCCAAATCTCAAGATAATAACATAGTTATTTAATTCCGTCAATTATGACGCCAATCCTCAAAGTGTAAAACACACTTTTCATCAATTAAACGACACTGTTAAGTCAGCAACAGTAAATGGAAAGTGTAATGCAAACCACACTGTTCCTCAAATAAACGACACTGTGCACCTAGCAGTAGGTGGGTCACTACCTTCTGTTTATTTACGTAAACAAAGCAATCAATACGACATTCTAGACATCGTTAAATGGGAAATATGTAAGCACACAAATCCTTAAAAAACCAATGTTCACCCAGCCGAAATTGGGTACTAATATCCAAATTACTTAATGGATGCTCAACTACGAAAGTATATTTCGTTTCCACAGATAGAGAAACGCTTTATCCACATGGGAAAGGGATTCTTTTATTTATTTCAACAACCATTTAAATTTCAAAGGTATATTTGCAATATTCATGGAATGCTCTTCCCTGTTTTCACTGAAATGTGGACGATTTTAATCGTAGAGTTTTACACTAACTTCTTACAAGGTGGGAGCTTATCTAAAATGTACACTATTTTCACCAATACCTCACCAATTCTCATCCGTTTCGAAGGACCAAAAGCTGTGGAGGATTTCCTGTGTGTTATTACCCTTCGATCTTATAACCCCCTAAATTCGGAAATCCTGACACGGCTTCAGTAGAGGCCTACCACAATCTCAAAATTTAAATCCTCTACCAATAGAATATCATTAATATTACATGCATAGACATACATGCAAATATTTTATAAGGGGTTTATGAACTGCTGATATGTGAATATTTAAATAAACTCTCCTCACCTTAAATTAAAACTTCTTCATACAGAATAATAAATTTTCTAACATACATTCTACCTACGAGTGTTCAATTAAATGAGCTCATTCTGTCCCTCACACGTAGTTATAAATATTGTTAGAAATATAATAACTCTGTACTCATCTGTCCGGATAACCCTGATGTCGTCAGCTATCACGGACTCCGAATCAAAAACGTATCTTCTGATCCACAGATCTCTATCACGTTCTTCTACTTGAGTGTCTCATAATGCCCCACGAGAACAACAAAAATTAAACTTATAAGTACTGTCAATAAACACAGTAAAAATGAGTGCCTCGTAGCACCTCACTACAGCAACTAACAATGAACTTATAAGTACTGTCAATAAACACAGTAAAAATGAGTGTCTCGTAGCATCTCACGACAGCGACTAACTTTTTGTAAGAAAATCTTAAAAAACTCCCTTCGTTTGTAAGGGTCCTTGATACTAGGACTAACCTGAGTTATGACTTGTTTACAACGGTTCTTTGTTCAACGAGGCGATGCAATAATCGTTATCAAGGAGGTGAAGGGTTAATGGCTAAAATCCATTAGTGACCTACATTCCTTTCTCCAAGTCTTCTACAGCCAGCCTTCATAATAAACTACACATTATACATACGACTATATGTGTAAACATTATATAAATTAATAAGTACACATACTAAGTCTAAAAGTATACATTCATGCACTTACATTAAAATAAACAAAACTATATGCAAATAACACTTACATAATGTACGTAGAAATAAACTGTCTTGAAATATATTCAAGATATATATATATATATATATATATATATATATATATATATATATATATATATATATATATATATATATATATATATATATATATATATATATATATATATATATATATATATATATATATATATATATATATATATATATATATATATATATATATATATATATATATATATATATATATATATATATATATATATATATATATATATATATATATATATATATATATATATATATATATATATATATATATATATATATATATATATATATATATATATATATATATATATATATATATATATATATATATATATAATATATATATATATATATATATATATATATATATATATATATATATATATATATATATATATATATATATATATATATATATATATATATATATATATATATATATATATATATATATATATGTAGTTGGTAGCACCTTGACTTAGTAATTATAAGTCCTAGGTTCAAGTCCCAGTTGGGGTAAAAAATTATTCATGTTTTCACATATGTAATGTGCTTATATATATATATATATATATATATATATATATATATATATATATATATATATATATATATATATATATATATATATATATATATATATATATATTATATATATATATATATATATATATATATATATATATATATATATATATATAACCTAACCTGATCCTATAATATATATATATATATATATATATATATATATATATATATATATATATATATATATATATATATATATATATATATATATATATATATATATATATATATATATATATATACAGGTATACCTCGGCTTAGCTCGTTTCGAGTTAAGTCGGTTTTCAAAAAAATATATGGTAAAATAAAAATAAAAAATAAAAATAAAGTTTACGTCATTATAATCAACTTTACGTCTGTCCACTACAAATATTGGAGTCATAATATCACTAGAAAACCATTAAAAGCACATGATATCATGTTACTGTACAATAAAAACAAAAGCACATAAAATCATGTTATTGTACAATAAATAAGAATAAAAGCATATAAAATCTTATTAAAATGCGTACAGTAATTCCAATATCTACCGTTAGGCGTCGTCACTCGTCATAATAATAATAGCAATAATAATAATAATAATAACAATAACAATAATAATAATGATAATAATAATAATAATAATAAGAATAAAAATACGACTATGAATAAGAATAAGAATGCAGCAGGCATTTGCATTTATCGAAAAGGACTTTCTTTGTTCGAGGATATGGATCCCAATGCTATAAATAAAAACAAAAGCACATAAAATCATGTTATTGTACAATAAATAAGAATAAAAGCATATAAATATCTTATTAAAATACGTACAGTAGCTCCAATATCTACCGTTAGGCGTCGTCACTCGTCATGCCCGCGAAACCGCTATTGTTTTGAAATGATATTATGAAGAAAATTGACAAAAAGCATTAAGAACAAACAGCAAACATATTTTTAATATAATATTGTCAGGGAAATAGCGTGTTCGGGCGCATCAGCTGATACGGAAGTGTGAGAAAACGTACGCATTCTCGTCCTCACTTCATCAGTGTTGCCAGAATACATAAATGAGAAATGATAAATATAGAAAACACACATGCAAGCTGGTAACTTATTTTAAGTATCGTAAAGATGAAGTACATTTTTATTTAAATTACAGTACTACCATCTTGTAATTAATATATCTTAAAATGTACCATACATTTGAAAATAAAAACATCCGCTTTATCTGGCAACACTGTCCCCCATGCTAAGCCTGTTGCCAATGGCATAATAGTGTTCATTAATTTGTTTACTGTACATAAATTTAAAAATAAAGATACTACCTGCCCAAAGTGTGAACAATGTGAAGAGAGCCTAGAACATTTTCTACTATTTTGTGAAGCATATGCACAAATAAGAACAAAATATAGTTTTTTTAGCACAACCACATATAGAAAAGAAAATTGAAATAATTGCTAATATATTGTTATTTAGATACTGTAGTGAAAAATACGTCAAAGAAAGAAAAAAATTTATAAAAAGAATTTGTAGAAAAGGAAATCAAATAAAACCGCACAAACAATTTAGCAAAGCAAAACCAAGACTTGGGAGCTGCTGCAAAAGGCATATCCCACCCAACTATACTACTACTACAGTAAATCTGTATGTCTAGTCTAGCCTAGAGACAAGCTAATTCGATTTAAGTCGTTTTTCGACTTAAGTCGTCTCGCCTGGAACCAATTAACGACGTTGGGTGAGTATACCTGTATATATATATATATATATATATATATATATATATATATATATATATATATATATATATATATATATATATATATATATATATATATATATATAAAACCTAACCTGACCTGATCCTATGATAATAATATTGCTGATAATAGGAAAGTCTCAAACTTGCCGCTAATAGGGCCAATGAGAAACACAATCCTGTATTTCTCTCACAAGGTATTGAATACCATTAACAATCCAAAACAAGAAAAGGCTACTAGGAACAGCTAGCAGAAAAAAAAAAAAAAAAAAAAAAAAAAAGAGGAATTAAGTACACAAAAGGGAAGTATATAAACAACATAGTACATATGGTCATTATTCCATGTTAGGGGGTGGCCAAGTCAAAGCTCACATTCTCTCAATCACACCTCTTAGCTCCTTGGCAATGAAGGGCTGTAATACTTTCCCCTACCACCTTGCTTGGGTCATCTGCAGAGTAAGTGGGCGAGGATCACCCCGTAACTTTAACTAAGAAAAATATAACTGCACTGTCAATTAGCCTATGAACTTGTCAAGGTGAAAGGGGGGGAGGGCTGTGGTAACCCTTTATCCCCAAGTAGCTAAGAGGAGTTATTAGTGGTAACGCTCACAACTTTGAGTAGTCAGGTTGAGGATTCGCAGCCTGCTATGGTTTGAGGTTAGAAAGGGCATTCACTCAGGATAACGATCACATTGCCAAAACCAAAGTCCTTTACAGAAGGCACTGTCCTAGCCCATAGTAAAAAAGGAAGTCCGTGACATAAAACCGATCACATTACATTAGCGAAGAGGAGTGACAAAGGTATATGTGGGTTCTGGAGAATGTGAGCTTTGACTCAGCAACCCACCTTTCAAGGGGGATTGCAATAAAATAGAAAATAAGGATAAGATACACACAGGTTGGGCAACAATGTGGAAATTTTATTATGTAAAAAATATGTACAGTATGTAGGAGGCTTGTCTGTCTATACGACTTGCAGTTTTAGTAGTTAAATACCAGATACACGTACGTACATATTTTAAAACAATTAAAACGAAATACGCACGGGCTGAGCTTCATCCAACCAATCGTCATGTACACCATATTTACATACAGAAGCACACGTATGCACTGAATATACATACGTACCGTCAGTGACACGTAAATGGTATGTACATTATATACCTTCAATGACACGTAAATATTATGTATACTACAGTATATACCCAGTAGTATGTACACATTGAATATACAGTACATAAATGGTATGCATACTACAGTATATCCCCAGTAGTACGTACACGTTGAGTATACATACTGAACATACACGCGTACCGTCAATGACACGTAAATAGTATACATACTATATAACCAGTGGCACGTACACAATGAATATACATTCTTAAATGGTATGTATAGTGTATACCAGGAAGGTGAAAATATGTATTAGGGTGAGGAGCCTTTATATACATCGCAAGTGCATACAAATCCATATACAGTACTGTGTATTCATATTTCATACATAGACTAACAACAAGAAATACATGCAGGGCATAAACGCATCTTGTTCATTCCATTAAAACAAAGGTTTCCGACCTTGGAAACAAATAAATAATTATGAGGAACCTGATGGAAATTCTTTATAATAATGAACATATACATTCTAAGCACTTCATATATTTGTTGTTAGAGCATTTAAAATTCTTAAAACTAGTAGTTATTATATCTGAATTAGTTATTCAATGTAACACTAAACTGTACAATGTACCGAGACTGACTAGTTGGTAACTATTAATGTACACCACTATATTACTGGAGTTGAAAGTATTAACCAAAGAGAAAAAGTGGACACACTTTATCTAAAAACAAAGTATTGCAAGAAAAAATATTGTGAATTGGAAATCATCTATTCGAGATACTCCGGGGAGAGAAAAGATCGATACTAATATACTGTACCAGTCACCTCCCTCATCTTTTATTCTTTTAAGTTTGACAAAAAAAAAAAAAATGGAAATTTGTCAAAAGCAGAAATATATATACAACACTAATTACAAAAAACTTTCATTGCAAAGAGGTTGTCTCTTCGAGTTCATTATGAATAAACTGTTCACAAGGACAACAACAAAAATAAAAGATAGAACATTATCTACTTCAGAAATTTATTCCACTTAGCCATTGCAATAATAAAAATAAATTCTTTGTACAGTATTCTACACAAAGGTAAAATAAAAAGGAAAAATAAGGACTAAAATAAAAAGTGGAAATGTTAATGGAAATTATTACAGCTATTTGTATAATCATATGAAATGCTATAATCACTCGAAGTACCATTCATACATATTATAGAAGCTGCAAAAATGAGTCACTGTATCACTGCACCTTCTATAATTATATAAGAAAGTAAGTGTTCACCCTGAGGGGAGGCAAAAATACCTTCCCAGCATATTGGAAAAAGACTAAATGGGACAGAGCAAGGGGACTGTGACTCTCTTCCTTTACAATTTCCTCCTAAAAAGTCAAATTTTTTGCTTTAACTCAGCCACCCCCCTTATAGGGAGTATTGAGGCTTTCATACATATAGATTAAAAACAATAAAATTTACCAATTTAGCTCAGATGAGACATTAATTAGGAAGACCAAATAAATACCCCAACTCCTATTAATGTAAATGGATAATTTTATATGAATTATAGAGCTTACATCACTGCCATTAATAAGACAAAACATTATCTTTAGAAGAAATAAAATTAAAACATTCCTAAAGAACTAAAAAATATATTAAATACACAATACAGACTGGTATCTTCATTTCTTTACACATTTATATTTATAGTTTCAAGGGGGCTATGATAGCCGCAAGGTTAGAATACTCAATTTATAGAGTTGGCAGACCCACGATCGACCCACTGTGAGGCATTAGTATGGGTATCCAGCTTTATTCTCTATCCAAATGCTGTGTCCACCGCCATAATTGGGACTAACAGTGATGCTATTGTTGCTGTTCCCTATGCTGCATGGCGAACAGCGGTAAGTCCTTAACAAAGGACACTGCCGATCCCAGGTCTTCCTAAAGGGCTTTCAGACAGCATATATCGTGTTGGTGGCGAATATGGTTCTCGATATTTCCAGCTAGGAATCTTCAAAAATGACCACCTGAGAGTCATATCTTGGTGTAGATAAAATTATTCTGATACTGCTGATAGCATTGCTAAATACCTTCTTTTTTAGTTCATAAGTTTGTAGGATTTTTTCCAAATTTTGTATGACTTCAACAAGGTGAGGGTTTGGTTATATTTTTACATTACAGCACAAGAGAAAGTTAAGTTACCTTTGGTTAGGTTTGGTCTTCTACTTACATTGCAGCACAAAAGTGTTATGAAATACTTGTAGAGAAACTGTTTTCTCTTGTTTCTCCTATTTCATAATTAATGGTGACCCATAAAAAAAAAAATTGAAGTGGACAATGACCTGAAATACAAGGCAGCTCTGACCTGACCTAATGACCTGATATAATGCAAGGAATTAATCAGAGACTTTTCCCTTTTTGCTTGAAAATAGGGAAGCCTTAGACACACCCTAACCTTTCCTCTTGATCCATCTGTTTGTGCAATAAGCTCAAACTCTCTCTAAAAAAAATCTGACTCTGGGAATGATTGTTAATTCTTCTTTCCAAAATATTGTCTATTTATTTAATATATCCTCTAGATCTAGAGTTAACATACATGCTCTCTAGTTTTTTTTTTTACCTGTGGAAGACCCGAGCAGGGTGCAGGAGGGAATTGTGGCAGCCCTTAATCCTCAAGGAGCTTAGAAGAGTTCTTGAGGTCTATCAGCTTCTGCTGAATGTGTGCTTTGGCTCGGCCATGCCTCTTACAAGAAGGAATTGCAGCCACTGTTAAATAAATAAATAAATATATATATATATATATATATATATATATATATATATATATATATATATATATATATATATATATATATATATATATATATATATACCTTCTGGAGTGTTTCTGGCCTGACTTTTCTTTCTTATCCTAGTATGAAAAGCATAATAGTAGAAGAGGCAATTTTTCTGAGTGTCTCTCAATTTTAGTGATAATCTACAATCTTTTAATCTTAGCCAGGTAAACAATACATACCTTCTAGAAACCAACATAAAAAATTACTAATGACATTTCGTTAATATACCCCTGAGACAAGCTACCTGAATTCTTGCATTATATAATTTACATTGTTCGTCTAATTGTTTTCATCAGAGGCCACAATGTAGAAATAAAATTTATTTTGTCCTAATGGAGATATTTTTTTAAAAAATTTTCATTACTGTCTGCCTTTATCATATACTCTTTTATATAAATGCAGTGAACCATTTGCTCCTATTAAATTTCCAATAGTTTTCTTACACATAAGTTGCACTAATAACATTACCTCTTACATATATATATTTACAAAGACTGCAATCCTCTTTGTAAGGGGGGTGGCAGAGTCAAAGCACACACATTCACCACAAGCTAATATACATCAATCACTCCTTACAGCTCCTTGTTACTTTGTACCTATATATATATATATATATATATATATATATATATATATATATATATATATATATATATATATATATATATATATATATATATATATATATATATATATATATATATTCATCCACATGAGTGAATTACAGCCACTTTGTCGATTATTTGATCCCTTGCATATGTGAATTTTCTGAACATAACCTACATATATATTTTGAATAATACACTAGCTCTATTATGGGCAAGTTTTTTCTTTTTTTTTGTCACTGACATTCCTTAGACAGTCCAGCCTCTTTAACTGAACAGCTACTCCAAATTTACTCAATAATAAATAATAAAAATCGACTTTTCCCATCCTAAACAAAGACTTGCCTATTCTTTTTCATATGAAACTCTGAAATATGATACAAAATAGAACATGCCATGAAACTAGTCAAACGACGAGCATATTGTTGCATGTTTCCATAATAAATAGGACATGCTATGCAACCAGCCACAAGATGAGCATATTGCCACAGATCTCCATAATAAAAAAAAAACATGTTATGAAAACCCTCACTAGACAAGAATATTGCCACAGGTCTCCATAATAAAAGAACTTGTGAGACGATTTGCTCGTCTCACAAGACGAGCAAATCGCCACAGATCTCCATAATAAAAGAACATGTTATAAACCTCTCACAAGATAACCGTATTGCCACAGATCTCCATAATAAAAAGGACATGCTATGAAAACTCTCACAAGTCAAGCATATTGCCACAGGTCTCCAAAACAAAAAAGAACATGCTATGAAATCTGTCAAAAGACGAACATATTGCCACAGGTCTCCATAATAAAAAGGACATGCTATGATATCCCTTACAAGATGAATATATTGCACAGATCTCAATAATGAAAAGAACTCGTTAAAAAAAAATTCTCACAAGACGAGCATATTGCCACAGGTCTCCATAATAAAAAGAACATGCCATGAAACCTATCACAAGACAAACATATTGCCACAGGTCTCCATAATAAAAAGGACATGCTATAAAATCCCTTACAAGACGAGTATATTGCACAGATCTCAATAATGAAAAGAACTCGTTAAAAAAACTCACAAGACGAGCATATTGCCACAGGTCTCCATAATAAAAAGAACATGTCATGAAACCTATCACAAGATGAGCATATTTCCACAGGTCTCCATAATAAAAAGGACATGCTATGAAACCTCTCACAAGACGAATATTGCTACAGTTCTCCATTATAGAAAGAACATGCTATGAATCCTCTCACAATATGAGCATATTGCCACATACATACATATACACATGGCCTCATTCCCCCCTGTAAAGTGGGTGACTGAGCCAAGAAACGCACATTCACCACGATCCACACATACGTCAACTTCTCCTCTAAGCTCCTTGGGGTAAGGGCTGACGCTTCTCCCTTTCCACCCTCCTTAGGTCAGCTTACAAGGCAGGCGGGCAAGGATATTCTACAATGAGGCCAACAGTCACAGCTGGTTTATCCCCACTATTTCATCACATGTCAACTCCCCTTACACCCGTCCATCACTCTTCACTGAGCTAGCAGGTGCAAGAAATCCCTTTGGCCCACGTCATCTATAAACAATCTTCCTCCACTCATTCCTATCTCTTGCACGCACTCTTTCCTGCTCCACTGACAGTCCATGTGCATTCACTGCCCTTTTCACAGCATTAATTCATCTCATTCTAGGTCTCCCTCTTGACCTAACTCCAATCACTTCTGCACTTCACACTCTCTTCACTATTCGTTCATCACTCATCCTATCCATGTGTACATACCAACTCAACACCCTGATCTAACCTATCCTACATCTTCCTTTCAACACCCGTTCTCTGACTGACATCCTTTCTTACTCTATTTTAGATACACCAATCATACTTCTCAAACACCTCATCTCCATTACATTAACTTGTTCCTTTCACTCTCTCTTGCATTCCCAGTCTCTACTCCATACAATGCTGTCGGCACAAGCAAACATTCATAAATCCCTCTCTTTGCAATCATTCTCAAATAAATGTTTCTCATTACACTTTTCAACCCAACTAGACATTTACTTGCTTCCTTCACTCCGTGACTTACCTCTACATCCACTCGTCCACTCCTTGATACATGTGACCCCAGATACTTAAAACTCTCAAGTTCTTCAAGCAACTCCTCATTCACTCCTATATTTAATCTGCCAACAGTAACACTACTTGTGCATCTCACGACTTACTTTTACCAACATTCACCCATAACTTCCTTCTTTCACACACACTAACAAACTCGATCACCAAATTATTCAATTCATTCTCAATATCAGCCATCAGTAGAGTATCATCCACAAATAGCAATTGATTCAATTTCCACAACCATGGTGACATTAAACAGCCTGACATAACCTTATATTCACCTCAAACCAATCACTCCATTCCAAAATCATACATGCTCCACTAATCATGTAAAAACTCTTCACTGCATTCAACAAACTTCCACTTATTTCCATACAATCGCAATACACTCAACAATCCCTCTCTATCTACACTCTCATACGCTATCTGGAAGTCCATCAAAGCCTAAAAAGTTTCTCTACCTTTCTCCAAGAATTTCTCACACGCCTGTCTTACCACACACAACTGATCCACACATCCCCTTCATCTTCTGAAACCACACTGTTTTTCCCCAATCAATCTCTCAGTACCTTCCTAATTCTCTCACTTAAGACTCTTCCATATACCTTACCAACTACAATCAACAATCTAATTCCTCTAGAACTCATACATATCTCCTTCCCTTTGTAAAGTGGAACTACACATGCACTCCTTCAACCACAGGGCTCCATAATAAAAAGAATATGCTTTGAAATCCCTCATAAGATGCACATATTGCCACAGGTCTCCATAATAAAAAGACTATACCGTGAAACCAGTCACAAGATAAGCATTGTGCCACATGTCTCCATAATATATGAAACTAGTCACAAGATAAGCAAATTATCACAGGTATCCTTAATAAAGAGAATAAGCTTTGAAACCCCTCACAAGATAAGCATGCCACAGGTCTCCATAATAAAAAGAATATCCTATGAAACCTATCACAAGATAAGCATATTGCCACAGGTCTCCATAATAAAAAGAATATTCTATGAAACCAGTCACAACATAAGCATATTGCCACAGGTCTCCATAACAAAAAGAGTATGCTATGAGACCAGTCACAAGATAACCATACCGCCACAGGTCTCCATACTACAGAATATGCTATTAAACACCTCACAAGATGAGCATATTGTCACAGGTCTTCATAATAAAAATGAAACCCTTCACATGGTTTGTTCTTGTTCCAAAAGAGGTGATATATGAATTTTAAGATTAACACCAATGGCATGGATTTTTTCACCAAATACAGAGTTATCAAACTTCGAATCAAAGAATAACCATTATTGTATCTCTACTCATTCCTGTTAGCTGGAAAAACACTCAATAAAAATCTCTACTCAAGTTGAACTGTGCAATTTCAATATAAAAAAAAAATAAAAAATAAAAAATAACACTAAATAATTAGAATCTCGATTGGAAATTTTTTTTTTCTCTTACGACGAATGGAATTATAGTACTTCAACTAAAAAAACTATATCGAGCCATTACTTTTCTCTACAAAGCATGAGCTATTTTTACAAAGTTCAACTAACAATCAACCAGATTTTTCCAATATAAACACCTCTACCCTATATGGCCATATGATAAAAATATAAAAGAACAGTTGCAAGTTGTACATTTTTACAAAAGAAAATGGTGTTTGACAAAGAAAATATCTAAAATGAGGACATAACAGAGATTATATACTGTATATATATTTCTCTTGCTTAAATTGTAATGCTTTTGTTGGCCTTTGAAAGTGAAAACTAAAACAACTCTGGACAGACATACTATAATTAGCATTGTTGAAAAATATTAATAATTATGGAAAAAGGAATACACAGTGGGGTGACGTGGTCACTTCATTAATTTACATGATGTCAATCTTTCGCTTTCCATTGAAAGCATCTTCAGGATACCAATGTACTCTCCTAATGTAAGGAGAGCACTCAGCTCCAAGCGCTCCGTGCAAACCAACGACACCAAACACAACAGTAGGAGGAGTTATATGAGACAGTAATCGGTATCCCAAATATGCTTTCAGCTGAAAGTGAAAGCTTGATAATTGCAGAATTAATCAAGAAATAGCTTACTTTTACATTCGTCACTGGTTTCCCATCACTGAATAATAAAGATTTCAGCAATAAATACATTAATGTTAACCAAAATCTTTCATGGCAATTTTCACTTCCTATTATGAAAATATTTTAACAAAGAACATTTTTTTTTAGTATACAGATATATATATACCATACTGCACTAGATCCTATCCACATTTTTGTCTTATTTTTTGTCAATCAATGACACTACATTCAGCTGAGCTAAGCACAAAATGAATTCCACATTTGAAGTTGTTCTGGTGTATTGAAGCCTTCTTGACTAAATTATATCAGTTGTGGAACATTCGTAAATAATATATGAGAAAATATAAGCAATTAAGTTAAGGCTAATTTAGTAACAACAGCAAATAATGTGTAAATTTTCGTAAATAATATATAAGAAAACTTAGGCGATTCAGTTACTGCCAATTTATTAACAACAGTGAGTAATAGGTAAATAATAATAACATCACAAAGCTTATCTGAACTGGTAAAGATAAGAGACCCTTGAATCTCCATGTAAAGTTCAATAACCCCATAAATTGTAAGGTTAGTGTAAGTTTTGTTGCCTCGTAACTATGAATAACCCTAGAGTGCCCTAGGGCAAGCCTTCTTTACTAGATCCAAATTACAATTATAAACCACACAATATATTTTTACATACTTTTTAACAGATCAAATAATTTTTTCTCTGATTCCTTTTACATCTGCTCAAATACAGCTAAAGTACAGATTGCAAGGAGGGCGGCCAAGTCAGAACACACAAATTCAACAAACCTAAACTTACCTCGAGTAAGTAGGCAAAGTTCTCCTGCATAAAAACTAAACTAAAATAAAATAAGCTTAACTAAGTACTAGTTTTGCCTCATATACATATACTGTATATACAAAATGCACAATATTTACAGTTAAATGAACAGCAACGATAAAACCATGACGTAGTATCTAACTCTTAAGTAAGACTTATAATGTAAGTATCTAAGTCTTAAGTATGACTTATAATAAAAGTATCTAAGTCTTAAGTAAGACTTATAATATATTATAAGTATTTAAGTCTTTAGTAAGACTCATAAAATAGTATAAGTATCAAAGTCTTAAGTAAGACTTATAAGTATTTAAGTCTTAAGAAAGACATAAAATACTGCAAGTATTTAAGTCTTAAGTAAGACTTAAAAAATATTGCCAATGTCTTTTTCCTGCACATTTTAAAAAATAGAGAGAGCACAGTAAATCTTTTCCTCCTCTCTCCTAATTCTTATTGCTAAACAAAAACAAAACAAAAAATTGACCTTTACAAAGCATTTGTTTCTGGAGAAAAAAGTCCACAATAATGTATTTTCCTTGAGTCAGGCACTATGTTCACAAGACAAAACCAGACAATATATATATATTTTTTTAAGAGTGTGACACAGTCGTTAATACCTTAGTTCAGTATTCATATTCAATCTTATACTCAAGTTAAATTTTACTTTGTATTTATTTCCCATAAGAAAAAAAGTCCACGTAAATGAGTTTTCACAGATTCTTGCACTAAAGTTACAAGATAGAACCATACATTTCAAAGGCTTTAGAGTATTAATGCACTGGTTTAGTTTTAAGATACCGTCATATTCACAAACAAACAAAACAAAGACACTAGCAAACTTATATTTCAATACCAAATTACTAAGACAAATAAAATGAAATGAAAAAATCAAACTTTCTTTGAATAGTTAAAAATATTTATCATAAAGGATTGCTAAATCCATACAATTTACAGCAATCTCTTGACAGAGTATTTTAGTTACGTACCAGGTACATAATTTTCCATAAATATTCCATACATAGGTCATATCACCTCAAGGTGGCAGGGTGGCCCCAATGATAAAAAAGACACCTATACTAGGAGGTAGCGGGCTCATTATATCCAGCATATTTTCATTCTTATTTATAATCAGCTTTATAGGAAGGATAGGAAGGAAAAACCATTCACAGAGGAAGGGATCTGCCAGTCCTCTGCTTCTCTATCTCTTTTAGTTGGCTCTAACAACAAACAGGAGGATATATAAGTGAGGAATTCTTTTTGCCCTCCCCAACACAAGGATATGATGATAATAACAAAAGAAATTTTATATTACATAGATGATTCATTAAGAAAATAATTATATATATATATATATATATATATATATATATATTATATAAAATGTACATACAATGTTCAAAACATCTTTAAAACTGTACATATGTGTACATTACCCTATGTTGTACTCACAAGAGAAAAAAAAATTATAAAAAAATTAAAACCAACAGCACACAAACAATACAAAAAAATAAATAAAGTTATATGGCGCTTCAAAAATATGATAACAAAATAGTATGAAGTAATAAAAATAAATGATAGGAGTATAATCTGGTTTCATAGGGTCTACGAATTTTCTCCTAAGAGTTTTGTATGTCAGTATTTTTGTTTGTTTTATGTGTCACTATTAATCCCCATTATGGGAGTGGACAACATACTAAAGTTGGGGAAGTAAGGCTGAATGAGCATCCTAACACCCCATGATGGGCTCAATTGAGGGTCTGTCACCTCCCAAATTGTGTATTCTAACCAGTACGCTACTGCAGTCTCCTCTCTTTTCAGTCAGTAGAAATATTTTCTATAACACAAATTCTAACATAAAAGATCATATATCAAGGATAAAACTTCAATAAAAAAAAGGCCATAAATTATAAAATATTTGAGCATTTCTCTATAAAAGTAATATTTACAAAATATCAATGAGCTTATCTAAAAAAATAATAATAATAATAACTAAGTGGTGTATTTAAATATGAAGGGAACATCCATAAAAATCATCTAGGAAAGAGAATAGGGCCACTAATCCCCATTCGAATGGGGTGGCCACAGACAGGTTGGAGTCAGGGGATCAAGGCAGAATATTTGCTCTCTAACTTACATGAACTACATCAAAAAGACGAAAGAAATGCATTGCCAATAGTAAGTACAACTCATAAAAAACGAAAGACAATAATGAGACTAAATTTATATACACAAATGTACAGTAATTCATCTCCTATATGTATACATTTGTATACAAAACTGTCTAAAAATAATTACATATACATAAAACGATACATACAAAGGGTTGTCTGCTGTTTTGCGTCACAATTAACTCCCATTCGAATGAGGGAGGGCAAAGACAGGTTGGAGCTTAAGAATTAAGGCTGGATGACCTTCCTAATGCCCCATGGTGTTCTCAAGCACAAGTTTGTCATTTCAGAGTTCGAGTGAGCTTTTATTCATACAATATGCAATAATCCGTTTACAGTTGGAAGGTTGCCAACAAACATAATATAATTAAGGTAGCAGCAGTTAATTAGCTTCTAATCCCCCTATCCCCTTCAATCACCTCCTACAAGGATAAATACAGTACAGTTGTTATAAATTTGTTTTCAGATGTACTGTTACAATCAGCTGATTACAGGGTTTCATCATATACACAGACAGACTGGAACTGGGAATTAGGGATGGATCCCCTTCCTTACGCCCTGCAGTGGGCTCATTCATATACCTTAAATGTCAAAGCAGGAGACTAAGAGGGAAAGAGAAGCAATAGGCTGGAACCCCACCCTCACTCATACAGTTCGATACCTGTGATCTTGCTTAAAAAAAAATTTCTCTAAATATTTTTCTTTCCACAAAACAGTTGGAGGAGGATTCGAGGATAGTTCGTATGGTGAGACCACAAGACATAAGTCATTTTTTTACAACTGTGGCAACCCTGTTAAGAGTGGCAGATGGCAAAATTGCTCGAAAACTTAAAAAAAAAAAAAAAAAAAAAAATCATATACTTAAAACTTCATGGAATCTATAAAAACATATAAAACTAAAATTCCTAAATGCACAATTAAATGCCAGACTCCATTAACAAAATAATTAAATATTACCAGCGTAAAAACATTAGGTTTTCTTTTTGTCATTGTCAGTGCTTCCGTAGCCAGAGCCTTTGTCAATCTTTGTTAGGCCAATCATCTTGTATAGACCCAGATAAGCTAGAAATAAAAGGCAAGAGATTAGTAATGATACATTTTTTCAGTTTCATTATAGCCTGCAGAATCCAGTATGGTGGCCATATTTGGATAGCAAAAAGGGAGGCACCTGTTTTTCATCACATTCTGTCTATTACCAACATTTCTCTCTCCAATTTGTTGCTTGGCTAACGAAAACAATAGTAATAATAATAATAACAGTAATAATAATAATAATAATAATAATAACAATAATCTCCCTTCCTTATCGGGGAATCGAACCTGAGAACTCTAGACTAGAGCTCCACAACTTTGCCCACTCGACCAAAGAAGTTGTATAAGAGGGGGAACTGTGTAACAGCAGGAGATGTTCCAGCTCCCCCTCTTATACAACATGTGGTCCAAAAATAATTATGATAATAATAATAATAATAATAACAGCCCAGTATCTAGTAAAGTAAAATAAGTATTAATAATTACTTACCAATGAAGGCAATGCCAACAGCCAAAGATATAGAGAGAAGTGATCCACTCGTGAGCAGGTTGTAATAAAATCTAAGGATCTGCGATAAAACAAAGCTAGCCCATCCAATAACGTTGAAGAGCGAGTACCATCTTCTGGGTATACGTCGCACTGGGTACTCGGGCAGGTCGTTTTCTTGGGTGAAGCTTCCTGTGTTGACGTAACTGTCCAGTAGTTGGTCCTATAAAATTTTATATAATCTTTAACTTCTGCAAGCTAGATTTGTTGCTTGGCTTATGTATATATCATCGCTCTACAATCTTCTGCCAAGCATTCATCAAGAGAATACATCTCGACCATTCAAAATATGATAGACAAAAGCTGGAGGGGTATTTCATTCAATAAATACCTTGGATCTGTACAGTTCATGCAGGTAGTTTGTGGCGCCCTCTTCATCATTTGGAACTTCGTTGAGGGGAATACGGCGCACGTATAAATCGCTTTTCACTCTCCTTCCTCTTAACATATTATGCAATGTAGGTTCCTCGCCATCTTTTCTGCAATGAATATACGTACAGGAGTTACTCTACATACAAACAAAAACCTTGCCATCATCTACCCATGCATTACTGTATGTATTCCCGTAGTGTACTGCATTATTACATTATTATTACCGTCATAAAATTCATTAACATTGTATACTTTTCAATGTATTAGTTAAGTGCCTTTAGCCTAAGTACTGTACAGTACTGCATATGTATGCAGTGTACAGTAATTTCTTTTTACCTAAACACAACTTATAAAAAATTCTATTTATGAACAGACTTTTATAACCTATTTCGTTCATAAGTAGGGAAGAGTCTGTATTGCAATAATGAGTTCTACAAATTTATATTCTACTCTTTTATCTTAATTTTTTCCATTTTCCTAACCAAGTTGCTACCCCAGCTGGGGTTGTTGCTTGGTTTATGATGATACTAATATTGATAATAATAATAAATATAATTTCTATTTTATCCTTGAGATTGGGAAGTACTGCATGTGAGTCAG
>JAXCGZ010008916.1:0-18472 GCA_037179515.1 Halocaridina rubra
ACATATCTGTCCTGTCCTGTCTGTTTGTGAGCTCTTAACTGAGCTCGGTACTTTGAGTCCCCTTAGTAAAACAGAATCTTAACAACACTCTAGCATCCTAAACCCCAACAAATTGCAAATAATTAATCATTTAGCTAAAGTGTTTTATGCTATAAACTGCAAATATTTAAAAGGTAATTTTACCCTACTGGCTTTGCAAATATTTCTTTTAACCACAATCTAATGAATGCATACTGTATATATCTTGCTAATTCTTCATATGTTGGGGATAATGTGTTTTGAGTTATAAGTTGCAAATACTTCAAAAGGTGGTTTTGCAACCTTTTTTTTCATTGCAGACAGTTCTTGATTACCAATAGTGAATGAATACTGTATTTATCTCGTAGATTGTTCCTTTATCATAAATAGAGTGTTTTACCATATTAATTGGAAATCAGTAATAAGCATTGCAACTTTTGTGGTTGCCCACAATTTAAGGAATACATTCAGTACTGTATTTGTCTTGCTTATTCTTCATATATTGTGAATAAATTGTTTTCCTTTAATACCAGTAAAGAATTCATGGTTTTGTATGCTATTATGGTAGCATAAATATTTCTGGTTAGTTGTGAGTAACCAATATATTTTCATCCAGTAGAATAATATTGTAAACTCATTATATGTGTGTTCATGCTTTCAGTTTCCCATTATTAACAGTGTGTCTTTTCTGTTTCTGCAATTGCAGGGTCCTCTATTCTACTCTGCCTGTGTGACAGAGGTAATCGTCGAGTTGAGGCCAAAGTCTTGGCATACGTCCGTGGTGCCGGGAAACGAAATCGTGCTCACCACCTCCGGGATTCGAGGCAGCATTTCATAAAATTTAATTTGAAAAATTTAATTCAATTCTTTTCATGTCATTGCATTTCCAAAATTAAAAGAAAGTTGAATTCTGAGATTCATTTAACTGAGTCCAGGTAAAACAGATGGGGTGTTCAAGCACAAATATCTGTCCTGTCCGTTTGTGAGCTCTTAACCTAGGTCAGTACTTTGAGTCCCCTTAGTAAAACAGAATCTTAACAACACTCTACCATCCCAACCCCAACACTGTACTTGTTTGTACTCTCTGGCACTGGGTGCTAGTCGGTAAAATTCGTTGTCGCATATTCCTTTCATATGCACCATAACCGCAGGTACTACCACGTAAGGCTGTTAAGCAGGCACGACTGCCATCCTATATTACCAGTGTTTCATGCACTCTTTTGCAACATTTTGTTGCTGTTGCACTTGATTGTGTTGCTCATTCCTTTCATTTGCACCATAACCGCAGGTACTGCCACAAATTGCTGTTAAGCAGGAACGACTGCCATTCTGTATTTCCAGTGTTTCATGCACTGTTTTGCAACACTTTGCAGTTGTTGCACTTGATTGTATTTTGAGTCACTTTTATGGTGAGGTTTTGAGATCACTTTTACGTTTAAGATTGAACTGTGGTGTTGAATTTTTTTCTCTCCTTGGTGTTGTGTGGTTCTTTCATTTTTTTTTCTACGATTTTAGAGATTTGTTTTTTTTTGTGGTTATTTAGGCACTTCGTTATTGACTGTTTAGGAAACCAAAATGGAAACCAGGCAGTTACAGGAAACAAACATGGAAACCATCAAAACATTCGATGAGGAGCGTTACCTGGACATGATGATTGCTATGGGTGAGAGATACGGTTTTTCCCCAAGACAGAAGCTCTTCAAATGTTCTCATAAGAAGATGGTTGAGTGCCGAGATAAGCTGGAGAAGAGAGCAAGTGATGAGGCACAAGCACAACGTGAACATGAGCTTGCGCTTGCTCGGCTTCGAGCGGTAATCCCAGACAGTAGTCCTTTATCTGGAAATAGAGATTACAGGAACGGGAAGCACAAGAGCCCCTCGCAGAACTTCAATCATCCAGCTCATCCTCCTCACACTCCTAAGCCTTATTATGGCCATTAAGACCTAAGCCTCAGCAGTTCAGAGGCAAGGGCCATTACTCTGCTCCACCTTCCCATTGTTTTCAGCCAAACTCCAAGAGCTACCACACTCCCTCTCACTGCGGCGGCCCACATAGCCGTCCGGTCACTCACTCAGCCCATGTTGTGCAAACAAGGCGAGAAAGGGTCGCAGAGGATAACGCCGAGGAACCACTACACAAACTTGCCAATGTGGAAGTCATCGAACATGATGATCTGGAAATGATCCCAAAATTCCTAGAAACCATAAATGGTGTGGAAGCTGAGATAGCCCTTGACACAGGGGCCATGGAATACTTGTTGATGAGAGATTCGTCAGGGATGAAGATTATTATTCTGGCAAAGTCGTTCATGTGTGGGTTGCTGAAGGAACACCCCAAATTCGACGCTGCTGTGTCATTAACCTGGATTGCAAATACTACAAGGGAAAAGCCCCAGCTGTGGCAATGATTGGGCTTATGTACCCTGTCTTGCTGGGTCGTGCACTGAACCTAGTTCCTATTTTTCAGGCTGACCTCTACCATAAGGACATTTCTCATTATAACTTCCCTCGGGGGAAGTCACATGAAGCCATTTCAGCAGCAACTCCTGGCCTCGATGCCAAGAATTTGGACGATTCTCCGACTGACTCCGTTGAGTCTGCTGCAGTCAGTACACGTAATGTGGAACGCGGAGAGTTTCCCCCTCCTTTACCAGATAATGCACCTCTAGAGCCATTGAAGTCCCGTCCACACTTTGCCAAATTGCAGCAAGACTGCCCCAGCCTCAAACGCTGGATGCAGCAGGACACCGAGGGAAGGACCTTCACGGTGAGAGGAGGAGGCCAGATCACTTACGCCCTTGAAGATGGAGTACTTCGTAGGCATGTGACTAAAGATGGCCACACCCTTTAACAGTTGTTGGTGCCCGCTTCGTTGCGCCGCCAGGCTATGTATGTGGCACACCATTTACCTCTGAGTGGACACAGATGCAAAGCAAAAACTCGGCACGTCCTTCAGAAGGCTTTTGCATGGCCAAACACATACGTCGAGGTAGACAGATATGTAGACTCCTGCCCTGTCTGTCAATCCACCTCTACGGCACTGGTTGCGAAAGTTCCCGTGGGGATAATTAAGCTCTCAATGGAGCCATTTTCCAAGGTAGCTTTTGACATATTAAGTCCTATTAATCCAGCTTCGTCCATGGGGAAACAGTTCCTCCTGGTATATGTTGACCTGGCAACTAGGTACCCAGATGCAGTGCCTCTGTCTTCTATCACAACTGAAGCAGTCGCTCATGCCCTATTTGAAATCTGCTCCAGGGTTGGCTTTCCTGAGCAGGTCACTACTGACAATGGAAGTCAGTTTACAAGTTGGCACTTTGAGGCTTTCTGTAACCCTTTAGAAATGAAGCATATTCGTATGAGTGTCTACCATGCCCAATCAAATGGAGCATGCGAACGCTATAACGGGACATTGAAGCGATGTTTGCGCAAGCTAGTGATAGATATACCTAGGCAGTGGGACAAGTACGTCCCTGCTGCACTTTTCTCTTTCAGAGACACGCCCCACGACACTACTGGCTACTCGCCTTTCGAGCTGATTTATGGTCATAAGGTCAGAGGCCCAGTGGAATTCTTGGCAGAATGTTGGGATTCACCTACCATCGAAGATGACGATAGGGACGTCCATGAGTATATTTTGAAGTTTTTGTCTCACCTCAAAAAGGCTTGGAAAACTGCACAATTAGCCATTAAGGGTCACCAGCAGACTGCCAAGCTCCTCTTTGATAAGCGTGCGCGGCGTCGTGCCCTGACACCCGGAGATCAAGCTCTGTTACTTCTTCCAACAGATACCCGCAAGCTAATGCTACGCTGGAAAGGACCGTACACTGTGGTACACCGAGTGACCCCTGACAATTATGTGCTAAATGTTGATGGCAATAACCAGAAATACCACATTAACCAGCTAAAGCTTTATTGTGAGGACCCAAAGTCCAACAGGGATCCTGCGCTGGCACTCTCAGCAACCCCTATGATTAAAGTCTCCCATAATCAAAATCCTACATTTTTTTTCCCGTGCCATGTTAACAACTGAGTTTATGACTTCAATAGTACCTATATGACTTTCCTCATAAACTTCAAGCCTATTTTGGTTCCTTGGTGGGTTGTATACAACAGTTATTATAATGCTCTCTGACCCAGTATTTATGCGAGCAACAAGAAATTCCTTGAACTCACTTTCTATAGCCAAGTTTATTTCTTCAACTTGAATCCTTTCACTTATGAGCAGTGCTTTCCCTCCACCAGTCCTCTCAGATCTTTCGACCCTTAGTATTCTGAAGCCGTTAGGAAAAACTGTGACACTGTTTATGTCCTCACTCAACTTAGTCTCTGTAATTGTTACTATATCTGCCTTACTGTTGTGAATCTTATCTTTTAATTCTACTGCGTTACCAGCTAATCCATCAGCATTTGTGTATAACAATCTTAATGAGGCCCCATCCCCTGATCTTCTGTCATTATCTTCTTTATCTCCCCTTTGTCTGGAAGAACTCTGTAATGAAAATTTTTCTTCTCTTCTTCATTTCATTCATCATTTATCCTTCTTGCCTCTTGCAACAAGTTTTTGATCTTTCCCATCTCTTCCTGTGTTCTGTATTGTCTAATGAACACTTCTTTGAATTCTTTAAGGTCTTTTAGACTTTTTTTTCTCAACAATATTTCCCTACATGCTTCCCCTCTCTCAAAGGTTACTTTTGTTGGTCTCGGCTTTCCTTCCCTCGAATATTTACCTAGTTGGTGTATGTTTACAATATCCTCAGGACCACATACTACTCCAAGCTTTCTTATCAGGTCTACA
Source organism: Halocaridina rubra (assembly GCA_037179515.1). Lineage (NCBI taxonomy): Eukaryota > Metazoa > Arthropoda > Malacostraca > Decapoda > Atyidae > Halocaridina > Halocaridina rubra. Next base: position 4,817 of record JAXCGZ010008916.1, read on the forward strand.
ACCCTAGCTTTATTTTCTTCAAGTCTCCCATGCCATGTTGGCTCCTGGGATTTGCTTATGCCTGATATTACCACTGTCTTCTCCTTATCAACTGCCTGTCTGATGAGTTGGTTTGCCCTTTTTGTTCAGTTTATGAATGTGTTTTACACTTTATGGATTGGATTCATAGTTGACGAAATTGAATAACTGTATGTTATTATCTTGAAATTTTGGAAGATTGTCCTTTGATACTATTTACAGAGTGAATGTTTGTTGCATTGTGGATGCATAGAGAAGATCGTAGATTCTTTGATAATATAATTACATTAACTATTTGTCTGTTGACAACAATGGTAGAGAACCTCAGTATCCCCTAAATAGTTTGCATAAGTGGTCAGAAAAGTGGCTAATGATATGCAAGGTAATGAGAATGGGTACAAGTGCGAGAAGGTCCAAGATTGACTACCAAATGCTAGGAGCAGAACGTCAAAGACCAAGAATGAGATAGAACTAGGAGTAAACACACAGACAGATTTGTCTCCAGAAATGCATATAAATGGCATAGTAAGGACAGCATATGCTTTCTTAGCAAATGTAAGTGTAGCCTTCAGATAAATGGACAAGGAAATATTCAGAAATAATTATGTAACCTTTGTGAGGCTTGAGCTTAAATATGTAGCCCCCTTTTAGAATCCACACTTGAAAAAACGCTTTGTTAAGCTGAAAAAAAAACATGCCATGAAAGTGGTGCCAGAAATACGCAGTCTCACTTATGAGGAGAGGCTGAGGGAATAGATTTACCTATTCACTCAAAGCTAGAAGAATGAGGGGAGATATGATGACGGTTTTTAAATTACTTCATGGTCGTGATAGAGTGGATGGGCATCAATATTTTGATATGGTTAGCACTAGAACTAGAGATAATAGTTTGTAGCTTCGTAAGAAAACTTCTTTGAAGGATGTAAGGAAGTACTTTTTTAGTGTAAAAGTAGTTAATAACTGGAATTTGCTAAGCGAGGGGGTAGTTTATGCTAGCTCAATCCATAGTTTTAAGGACAAGTATGATAAGTATCATTAAGTACAAAATGGAACCGCCCAGCAGACGAGAAGTTACGAGCTTGGGCTCTTAGAACTAGAGGTCATCGTTTGAAGCTTCGTAAGAAAACTTCTTTGCAAAGGATGTATGGAAATAATTTTTCAGTGTAAGAGTAGTTGATAATTGGAATTTGCTAAGCGAGAAGGTTAGTTAATGCTATCTCAATCAATAGTTTTAAGGACAGGTATGATTAGTATCACTAAGTATAAAATGGAACCGATCAAGAGACGGGAAGATACGAGCTTTGTGCTCTTTCCCGTAAACACAATTAGGTAATCACAGTGGCGTTTCACCAGGTTCAGCATTAGGACGAATTTGTTACTTCTATATGTAAATGACCTACCAGAGTCTGTAAATTCATTCATGAATTTGTTTGCAGATGATGCAAAGATTGTGAAGAGAGTAAGAATGAGAACAATGGCAGAGAACCTCAGGATCCCCTAAATAGTTTGTGTGAGTGGTCAGAAAAGTGGCTAATGAAATTCAATACTTCTAAATGTAAGGTAATGAGAATGGGTACAAGTGCGAGAAGGTCCCAGCTTAAATTCTCAATAGCAGAAGCAGAACTTCAAGAGACAGAAAATGAGAGAGATCTAGGAGTAAACATGCAAGTAGATTTGTCTCAACAAATACATATTAATGGCATAGTAAGGGCAGCATATGCTTTCTTAGCAACTGTAAGGGTTGCCTTCAGGCACAAGGGCAAGGAAATGTTCAGAAATATTTATGTAACCTATGCCAAAGCTTGAATTTGCAGCCCCCTTTTGGAATTCACACATGAAAATGTACATAACTAAGCACGAGAAAGTTCAAAGACATGCCACAAAGCTGGAGCCAGAAATACGCAATCTCAGTTATGGTGAGAGACTGGGTGAATTAGACTTATCATCACTCGAATCTAGAAGAATGGGGGATATGGTGACGATTTTTAAATTCCTTCATGGCTATGCTTGAAATTGGTTAAGCGAGGAGGTAGTTAATGCTTACTCAGTCCTGAGTTTTAAGGACAATAATGATAAGTATCACCGAGTACAGAAATGGAGCCAACCAGCAGACGGGGATTTACGAGCATGGGTCTCTTTCTGTAAGCACGATTAGGTAATTTTTGCTAACTCAGTCCATAGCTAATGGTCAAGTATGATATACATCACTAAGTGCAAAATGAAACCGACCAGGAGAAGGGAAGTTACGACATTTGGGCTCTTTCCCGTAAGCACAATTAGGTAATTACACGCACCTTACAGCAGAAAATTCCCCACCTCCTCAAACTGCAGAGATAGGAGCCCATGGGCCGATATTATAGATCATCATCTTTTCAGTCACATAGGTATGCAAAGCGATGATGGAGTTAGATGCCCATAGAGCTACAGTTCCTGATGATATATCCCCTTATGTACTTAAGATATGCACTATATCAAAACTCGCAGAATTATGTATCATATTTGAATAGTCTTCTGAATCTGGGGAGATTCCAAGATGATGGTAACAAGCAATGGTGGTACCTATCTTCAATAAGGGAAGGAGGGATACAGCTCTAACCTATAGGCCTGTTTCCTTGACCAGCATAGTTTGCAAAGTTATTAAGAAACTACTAAGAAAGCACATCTATCTTCACTTGGAGTCCAACTTTTTGTCAGTGAGACAATATGGCTTCAGAGAAGGTAGATCAACATCAACATACTTATTGGAATTCTAATTCTTGATATTATGCCTCCTACTCTGGGCACACAACAGGATGGGCAGACTGCATATTCCTAGACTTCCAGAAGGCATTTGATAAGGTCCCACACGGGAGACTTATTAAGTAGCTACAAGTAATGGCGAGAATAGGTGGAAATGTCCTAGAATTAATAAAAACTTACTTAGACGTTAGGAAACAGAGGGCTAGAATGAGATTATCAGTATCTAAATGGAGAAGGGGTGTTAGTGGGGTTCCGCGGGGTTTAGTTTTAGGGTTACTTTTCTTTATTGTATATGTAAATGACCTACCAGTCTTTAAATTCATCCATGAATATGTTTGCAGATGATGTAAAGAAAGTAAGAAGCGAGTACAATGGTGGAGAACCTCAGTAAGATCTAAATAGTCTGCATGATGGTCAGATATGTGGCTAATGAAATTCAGTACTTCTAAATGTAAGGTCATGAGAATGGGAACAAGTACGAGAAGGCCCAAGCTTGAATATTCAATAGCTGGAGCAGAACTTCCAGAGAAGGAAAATGAGAGAGATCTAGGACTAAATATACAGGCCGATTTGTCCCCGGAAATGCATATTGGCATTGTAAGGGCAGCATATGCATCTTAGCAAATATAAGGGTAGATGTTGTGTTTCAATGTGGCCGAATATATATACTTGCTCTTACCTGTGGGTAAAGTGACAAAATACATTAGTACTGTCTCTGATTATTCCCTGCTTCCTATATAAGTATACGGTAATCCATTCTCATCGGCGATTAACTATTATCCCATTTCTATAGGATTTAAATGGGCCGAAGTAAAGAGCATCTACATTGTTTATTGGTGAGCTTCTGAAGAGTGGCGCTTTTTAACTTAGTAACATTAAGTAATATAAATAAATTCTTAATACATTGGAATAAATCTACCTCAACAAATGTAAATATTCTTTCTAATGACTTATATAAAAGGAATATAAAATACAAAGTAATTATATAAAAATACAAAGTAACTATATAAATATATACATACATAACACTCTTTCCGCGTAATGGAGAGGTTAATTTTTCTACAAGTCTAATCTTCCAGGCGGAATACCTTTATTAGGTCTGGGCGATGGACATCTTGTACTCATATTAGACTCATTTGAGTCAACACTACATTTTGTCTAACCTGACCCTGATCATTTGCCATAGATCTACCTCTTAACTTATTTACATGTCTTCTATGCACAATACCATCTACTTCAACATCATAATTCAAATCTCTATCTTGTTTTTAACATTACCTTGTTACCATTGATCATTGCTATTATAAACACGTACCATGACATAATCACTCTCCTTGAAATGTCTTACTCTCTCTGGATTTTCCATTTGGATCCATCCACGTTTACCCTTTTCATACTGGAAACTAGGAACAACCAGATCCATTTTGGTCCTGATTCTCCCTCCTGTGACAGAGTGTTTCGCTCAAAGTCACCAGAGGCTGTTTGATGCCTTATTAATTAATTTAGTAACTTAACTGTTATTTTCTAACTAAAAAAAATTAATTCCCACTTCTTGACTTTTGCAGATTATGATTATTTGCAATTTATATTTTAGCTTATAGCCAATTTTAAATATACCTTATTTACTCTTCTTGCATGTGTAGAAGCATAGTCCCGATATAAAGGCTGCTCCTATTTTCCGTCTGCTACGAGCCAAGAACATTCTAGAGATTGTTTACCAGTAACCTAACTTTTCATTATTATTCTCGTTTTATTTTATTTGCTTCCACTTGTTGCACCTAAAAATACTGTCTCTCCCTTGCATCTCTGCTATAATTGCCTGCCAGGGACCACCACTAAAATAGTCCTTAAATGATATCAGAGCCAGTTACTGCTCTAGAAATGTATCCTACAGATGAACTCACCAGTAGGAACAATGAGACGCCCTCCTTTGGCGCTCAAACTTCGAAGAGGCAACATCTCGGCTGAGCAGTCTAAGTTTATTTCAAACCTTATTTACGTGGCATCTTCACAGGAATTCATCTAGCACAACAAGGTGAGGGACAGTGTATGGTAAAGCTCGTGGGCCAAGCAAATTGGTTTATTTTTGAGAATTAGTTACATTCGTTACTGGCTAAATCTTACGGATTTTTATTCTCAGATTCCATTCCCATACACACAAAATTTTGTAGATTACCAAACTGGAATCTCACATGCCAAAGTTAATTCCTTAACCTGTAAATTACAGCTGATATACATTGCTAAGAAGTTTCTTTTCATTGAATGTGATAAACGAAAATCTCATCCTCTGAAGACTGGTTATGAGCCCGTAAAAATCTATCTCTTTTCCTAATAAATTCTAATTTCATTTTACCTCTTTCTATCATCGTAAATAAAGTGTTTTACGTCAAAAACTTGTCAATAAAGCTATTTGCTATACAAATTGCAAATAATTAATCATTTAGCTAAAGTGTTTTATGCTATATACTGCAAATAATTAAAAGGTAATTTTACCCTGTTGGCTTTGCAAATATTTCCTGTTAACCACAATTTAATGAATGCATACTGTATTTATCTTGCTAATTCTTCATATGTTGGGGATAAAGTGTTTTGAGTTATAAGTTGCAAATACCTCAAAAGGTGGTTTTGCACCCTTTTTTTCATTGCAAAGTTCTTAATAACCAAAAGTGAATGAATACTGTATTTATCTCGTAGATTCTTCCTTTACCCTAAATAGAGTGTTTTACCATATTAATTGTAAATCAGTAATAAGCATTGCAACTTTTGTGGTTGCCCACAATTTAAGGAATGCATACAGTACTGTATTTGTCTTGCTTATTCTTCATTTATTGTGAATAAATTGTTTTCCTTTAAAACCAGTAAAGAATTAATGGTTTTGTATGCTATTATGGTAGCATAAATATTTCTGGTTAGCTGTGAATAACCAATATATTTTTATGCAGTAGAATGACATTGGAAACTCATTATATGTGTGCTCATGCTTTCAGTTTCCCATTATTAACAGTGTGTCATTTCTGTTTCTGAAATTGCAGTGTCCTGTATTCTACTCTGCCTGTGTGACAGAGGTAATCATCGAGTTGAGGCCAAAGTCTTGGCATACGTCCGTGGTGCCGGGAAACGAAATCGTGCTCACCACCTCCGGGATTCGAGGCAGCATTTCATAAAACTTAATTAGAAAAATTCAATTCTTTTAATGTCATTGCATTTTCAAAATTAAAAGAAAGTTGAATTCTGAGTTTCATTTAACCGACTAATGGTAATAGAGATGGGGTGTTCAAGTACAAATATCTGTCCTGTCTGTTTGTGAGCTCTTAACCGAGCTCGGTACTTTGAGTCCCCTTAGTAAAACAGAATCTTAACAACACTCTACCATTCTAACCCCAACAAGATTGGCGCCCGAACAGGGACCCGAACAGACAGACTGATTTTATAAATTTATTTTTATTTTGCTTTTTAACATTGCACATGAAACCCGATTACCATGGGCTCAATTATTGAAATGAATGAATCTTAGGCTGCACACAAAAATTTTCGCGCTAGAGACATTGCGGATAAGAATTTTTTCTTTATTTTCAATATTAATTATGGTAACTAATATTTTCTTGTTTCCCATGTGGTAAACAATATTTCAGGAAATCTACATGAGATTATGTGGTAACAGACTTTAGAAATTTTGCATGACGAGAAGACGTGTTATTTAAAATTTCATTTATTTGCATGATAAGATTGAGTTTTAAAGCATTCGTGTTTTATATATCTGTTAAAGGGTGATACTTGTTAGGAATTGTTTATATTTCCTTGGGATTTAGGAATTGGGAGAAAGCATATTAAGAATTTTTGCTTATAATTGTGTTTTATATTCAAGCATTGACTGCTCATAGATTGGGAAGAAAAACTTTGGTGTCATTTATCGAGCCTAGGCTTAGCCTTTCATGTGTCTGAGTTGTCACTTGAAAATAAATTTTCTCATTACTAGTAGAAATGTGTAATCTGGCTGCCTAGTAAGCTGTTAGCTTATTGTTGGTGTATTTTGCATAGGATCTGTGCCCTTTTGGTAACACTCCAGAATTTTACTTACGACATTTTATTTGTGGGTACTGCCATATACGCCCTCATACGCAGGCACGACCGCTATACTGTACTTGTTCGTATTACTTACGACGTTTTATTTGTAGGTACTGCCATATACGCGATCATACGCAGGCACGACCGCTATACTGTACTTGTTTGTACTCTCAGGCACTGGGTGCTAGTCGGCAAAATTCGTTGTTGTTCATTCCTTTCATTTGCACCATAACTGCAGGTACTGCCACGTATTGCTGTTAAGCAGGCACGACTGCCATTCTGTATTACCAGTGTTTCATGCACTGTTTTGCAACATTTTGTTGCTGTTGCACTTGATTGTGTTGCTCATTCCTTTCATTTGCACGATTACCGCAGGTACTGCCACATATTGCTGTTAAGCAGGCACGACTGCCATTCTGTATTACCAGTGTTTCATGCACTGTTTTGCAACATTTTGTTGCTGTTGCACTTGATTGTGTTGCTCACTCCTTTCATTTGCACCATAACTGCAGGTACTGCCACGTATTGCTGTTAAGCAGGCACGACTGCCATTCCGTATTGCCAGTGTTTCATGCACTGTTTTGCAACATTTTGCTGCTGTTGCACTTGATTGTATTTTGAGTCACTTTTATGGTGAGGTTTTGAGATCACTTTTATGTTTAAGTTTGAACTGTGGTGTTGAATTTTTTTTCTTTCTCTCCTTGGTGTTGTGTGGTTCTTTAATTTTTTTTTCTACTACTGTATTGTAGAGATTTGTTTTTTTTTTGTGGTTGATTTGGCACTTCGTTATTGACTGATTAGGAAACAAACATGGAAACCATCAAAACATTCGATGAGGAGCGTTACCTGGACATAATGATTGCTAGGGGTGAGAGATACGGTTTTTCCCCAAGATAGAAGCTCTTCGAATGGGCTCATGAGAAGATGGTTGAGCGCCGAGATAAGCTGGAGAAGAGAGAGCAAGTGATGAGGCACAAGCACAATGTGAGGAGACACAAGCACAACGTGAACATGAGCTTGCGCTTGCTCGGCTTCAAGCGGGAATCCGAGACAGTAGTCCTTTATCCGGAAATAGAGATTACAGGAACTGGAAGCACAAGAGCCCATCGTAGAACTGCAATCGTCCAGCTCCTCCTCCTCACACTCCTAAGCCTTATTACGGCCATGCACCCACACTCAAGAAGGATGACCCGGTAAGACCTAAGCCTCAGCAGTTCAGAGGCAAAGGCCATTACTCTGCTGCACCTTCCCAGGGTTTTCAGCCAAACTCTAAGAGCCACCACGCTCCCTCACACAGCGGCGGCCCACATAGCCGTCTGGCCACTCACTCAGCCCAAGTTGTGGAAAAAGGGCCAGAAAGGGCCAATGAGGATAACGCCGAGGAACCACCACACAAACTTGCCAATGTGGAATTCATCGAACATGATGATCTGGAAACGATCCCAAAATGCCTAGAAACCATAAATGGTGTGGAAGCTGAGATAGCCCTTGACACAGGGGCCAATGGCATACTTGTTGACGAGAGATTCGTCAGGGATGAAGATTTTAACAGCAAAGTCGTTCGTGTGCGGGTTGCTGAAGGAACACCCCCAAATACGACGCTGCTGTGTCATTAACCTGGATTGCAAATACTACAAGGGAAAAGCCCCAGATGTGGCAATGACTGGGCTTATGTACCCTGACTTGATGGGTCGTGCACTGAACCTAGTTCCTACTTTCCAGGCCAACCTCTACCATAAGGACATTTCTCGTTATAACTTCCCTCGGGGGAAGTCACATGAAGCCATTTCAGCAGCAACTCCTGGCCTCGATGCCAAGACTATGGACGATTCTCCGACTGACTCCGTTGAGTCTGCCGCAGTTAGTAAACGTAATGTGGAACACGGAGAGTTTACCCCTCCTTTACCAGGTTATGCACCTCTAGAGCCATTGAAGTCCCGTCCAGACTTTGCCAAATTGCAGCAAGAGTGCCCCAGCCTCAAACGCTAGATGCAGCAGGCCACGGAGGGAAGGACCTTCACGGTGAGAGGAGGAGGCCAGATCACTTACGCCCTTGAAGATGGAGTACTTCGTAGGTATGTGACTAAAGATAGCCACACCTTTAAACAGTTGGTGGTGCCTGCTTCGTTGCGCCGCCAGGCTATGTATGTGGCACACCATTTGCCTCTGAGTGGACACAGGCAAAGCAAAGACTCGGCACGTCCTTCAGAAGGCTTTTGCATGGCCAAACAGGTACACCGAGGTAGACAGATATGTAGGCTCCTGCCCTGTCTGTCAATCCACCTCAACGGCACAGGTACCGAAAGTTCCCATGGGGATAAGTAAGCTCTCAATGGAGCCATTTTGCAAGGTCGCTATTGACATATTAGATCCTATTAATCCAGCTTCGTCCATGGGGAAACACTTCCTCCTGGTATATGTTGACCTGGCAACTAGGTACTCAGATGCAGTGCCACTGTCTTCTATCACAACTGAAGCAGTCGCTCATGCCCTATTTGAAATCTGCTTCAGGGGTGGCTTTCCTTAGCAAGTCACTTCTGACAATGGAAGTCAGTTTACAAGTAGGCACTTTGAGGCTTTCTGTAACCTTTTAGAAATGAAGCACATTCGTACGAGTGTCTATCATACCCAATCAAATGGAGCATGCGAACGCTATAACGGGACATTGAAGCAATGTTTGCGCAAGCTAGTGATAGATATACCTAGGCAGTGGGACAAGTACGTCCCTGCTGCACTTTTATCCTTCAGAGACACGCCCCACGACACTACTGGATACTCGCCTTTCGAGCTGATTTATGGTCATAAGGTCAGAGGCCCAGTAGAATTCTTGGCAGAATGTTAGGATTCACCTACCATCGAAGATGACGATAGGGACGTCCATGAGTATATTTTGAAGTTTTCGTCTCACCTCAAAAAGGCTTGGAAAACTGCACAATTAGCCATTAAGGGTCACCAGGAGACTGCCAAGCTCCTCTTTGACAAGCGTGCGCCGCGTCGTGCCCTGACACCCGGAGATCGAGCTCTGTTACTTATTCCAACAGATACCCGCAAGCTAATGCTATGCTGGAAAGGACCATACACTGTGGTACAACGGGTGACCCCTGACAATTATGTGCTAAATGTTGATGGCAATAACCGGAAATACCACATTAACCAGCTGAAACTTTATTGTGAGGACCCGGAGGCCCACAGGGATCCTGCGCTGGCGCTCCCAGTAACCCCTATAGATGCCCTAAGCATCAACAGAGCCTCCGAGGCTGCAGCAACACAGGTGCTCCATTATAGCCACCCCTTACTTCCTATATTGAAATACTCCACCATTGCAGTGGAGACAGACTTACGGGAGTAGAATTTTTCGGAAGAAACCCCTCTGGCCGCAGCCACCGCCCTTGCAATTGAAGACATAAGCTTAGCTTTTGATGATGGTAAGGATCCTGCCATTCCCACACACCGAAAAGAAAGTGTGAGTAATTGCATTATTAACTCCAGACTGCAACCGAGTCAACGGGAACAGCTGAACAAGCTATTAGAGGACTATGAGAACATCTTCAACGATCTCCGAGGCATTACCACTACCCTTGAGCATCATGTCAGATTGACTGACCCAGAGCCATTTCGGCATTCCTATGGTCTTCCCCACCAGCTGTCTTTACGGCTGAAGGAAGATCTTGACACTTGGGTCCGCCTTGGAATAGTTGAAGAGAGCATTTTGCCTTGGTGTTCACCGTTACTGGCAGTGCGTAAGCGAGATGGCAGTCACAGGTTCTGCCTTGACTGTCGTAAGCTTATCTCCCGTACCATCTTTGATGGAGAGCCCATTGCTGACGCTGAGCATATTTTCTCGTTGCATTCCCAAGCCCGTTACCTGTCCAAGTTGGATTTGGCCAGTGGATTTTGGCAAGTCCCGTTGAGCGAGACTACCAAGCCTCTTACAGCTTTTTCCACAAGATATGGTCTATACCAGTTCAGGGTCATGCCTTTTGGTATGGTAAATGCCCCTGCTGCTTCAGCAGACTCATGAGGATAGTACTACAGGATCTTGACAATGTTTCATGCTTTATAGACGACATCCTGGTGCATTCTCAGGATTGGTCATCGCACCTCGAGACTCTCCGCAGAGTTCTCACTCGTCTGAACCAGCATGGACTTCATTTAAAGCCTTCCAAATGTGAGATTGGTTTCACACAATTGCAGTATCTCGGCCACGTGGTTGGAGAAGGAGTTATGTCCCCTTTACATGACAGGGTACAAGCTATTAAGGATATGGAGAAACCTGCTACTGTCACTCAACTGAGATCATTCCTGGGTAGTGTCGGCTACTACCAACGGTTCATTCCACACTTTAATACTATCGCTGCCCCTTTGCAGCAAATGACCTCCTCGAAGCAAAGTAAATCCTCCCCTGTCCAATGGACAGATGAAGCGGAGAGAGCATTTTTCAAGCTCCGAGATGCATTGGCGGGTGAGCCAGTATTACAACTGGTAAACCCTTATTTTCCATATATCTTGCAGACTGACGCCTCAGACGAAAGCCTGGGTGCCGTGCTCTTGCAAGCCCGATCAGACAACTCAGCAGAAGTAGCTCCAGTGTGATATGCAAGCCGCAGGCTTCGCCCTGCAGAGCGAAATTACTCCACCGTGGAGAAGGAAGCTCTAGCTGCATAATTGGCCATAAAGAAATTTGAAGTCCATCTGTATGGCCAACATTTTACACTGAGAACCGACCACTGACCTCTCCTATATTTACAGACTGCAGACAAGCTAAATCCTCGCCTGAAAAGGTGGGCACTTTACCTGAATCTTTTCAAATTCGCTGCCCAACATGTTCATGGCAAGGACAATGACCTTACTGATCTACTAAGTCGACGGTCGTTACCCTCATATGAGGAAGCTGGTGCTGTTAGCCTAAATTTGACTAGTCGGTAAAGATTACTTCTCTAATGTGTTGTTTATTTTTTATGTTTATCTTTTATGTCTTTAATACTGTACTGTACTTGTTTATTTTAGCGTACAAACGTTTTTCCTAATGGAAGACGAAAAGGATGAAGAATAATTCTTTGATAGTAGTTTTATATTTCCCTTTGTTGGACTTTGAAAGCCAGAACATGGTGGAAACATTTTAGTTTAGTGTTGAATAGCTGAACTTTTAAATCCAGTCGTCAGTGTTAATGACGACATGGTTAAAATTTTTATTTTGCGTATACTGTATTTTTTTTTGTATATTATATTATTGCCTTCTTGTAATCTCCGTGGCAAAATGGTAGCGTCCGCGATTCTGAAGCGGCAGGTCGAGGGTTCGCGCCCCGTCACGGACTGAGGTTAGTAAGGGCATACACTCAGGGTAACGATTACATCTGCCAAAACAAGTCCTTCGTAAGAAGGCAACCGTCCTAGGCCTTAGTAGAAAAGGGAGTTCATGACGTAATACCGAATTAATCATTATTGCCTTCTTGCATGTGAAGCATTCATAAACTTAAATATTCATATTCACTGATATCTAATTGTGATTTAATTTTCTTGAAATTTGAATTTGATCACATTTCCTCTATGTTTTGCATGTCATTTAATGTTTTGTTTACAAGACTTGTTCACTTTTCCTAATAGTATGATATGTTCCAGTGGTGGATCCCATTCTTATTGTTCATTTGTTCTTTTCCATGAATAGGATATCTCATCCCTCATAATAACACTGAAGTCACCGTAACTTCCTCTGTTCTTTTTTCGCCTTCTGTAGTAGAATTTTGCTAAATCAATATTCTCTAGAAAGGGCCATTGTGACAGAGTGTTTCGCTCAAAGTCACCAGAGGCTGGTAGATGCCTTATTAATTAATTTCGTAACTTAACTGTTATTTTCTAACTAAAAAAATTAATTCCCACTTCTTGACTTTTGCAGATTATGATTATTTGCAATTTTTATTTTAGCTTATAGCCAATTTTAAATATACCTTATTTACTCTTCTTGTACATGTAGAAGTATAGTCCCGATATAAAGGCTGCTCCTATTTTCCGTCTGCTACGAGCCAAGAACATTCTGGAGATTGTTTACCAGTAACCTAACTTTTCATTATTATTCTCGTTTTATTTTATTTGCTTCCACTTGTTGCACCTAAAAATACTGTCTCTCCCTTGCATCTCTGCTATAATTGCCTGCCAGGGACCACCACTAAAATAGTCCTTAAATGATATCAGAGCCAGTTACTGCTCAAGAAATGTATCCTACAGATGAACTCACCAGGAGGGATAATGAGATGCCCTCGTTTGGCGCTCAAATTTCGAAGAGGCAACATCTCGCCTGAGCAGTCTAAGTTTATTTCAAACCTTATTTACGTGGCATCTTCACAGGAATTCATCTAGCACAACAAGGTGAGGGATAGTGTATGGTAAAGCTCGTGGGTCAAGCAAATTGGTTTATTTTCGAGAATTAGTTACATTCGTTACTGGCTAAATCTTACGGATTTTTATTCTCAGATTCCATTCCCATACACACGAAATTTTGTAGATTACCAAACTGGAATCTCACATGCCAAAGTTAATTCCTTAACCTGTAAATTACAGCTGACATACATTTCTAAGAAGTTTCTTTTCATTGAATGTGATAAACGAAAATCTCATCCAAAGAAGACTGGTTATGAGCCCGTAAAAATCTATCTCTTTTCCTAATAAATTCTAATTTCATTTTACCTCTTTCTATCATCGTAAATAAAGTGTTTTACGTCAAAAACTCGTCAATAAAGCTATTTGCTATACAAATTGCAAATAATTAATCATTTAGCTAAAGTGTTTTATGCTATATACTGCAAATAATTAAAAGGTAATTTCACCCTGTTGGCTTTG
>JAXCGZ010008917.1:0-18440 GCA_037179515.1 Halocaridina rubra
GATATGGCTGGCTCTAGAACTAGAGGTCATAGTTTGAAGCTTCGTAAGAAAACTTGTTTGCAGGATGTAAGGAAATACTTTTTCAGTGTAAGAGTAGTTGATAATTGGAATTCGCTAAGCGAGGAGGTAGTTAATGCTATCTCAATCCATAGTTTTAAGGACAGGTACGATAAGTATCACTAAGTCTAAAAATGGTACCGATGAGGAGACGGGAAGATACGAACTTTGGGCTCTTTCCCGTAAACACAATTAGGTAATCACAATTAGGTAATCAGAAATCTTACAGGAATGAGAGGGCTGGGCAGATTGCATATTCCTAGACTTCCAGAAAGCATTTGACACTGTTCCACATGGGAGACTTATTAGGGAGCTGCACTCAATGGCTAGAATAGGTGGAAATGTTTTGGAATGGATAAAAACTTACTTAGAAGGAAGGGAACAGAGGGTTAGAGTAAGACACTCAGTGTCTGAATGGAGAAGAGTTAGTAGTGGAGTTCCACAGGGTTCAGTTTTAGGGCCACTTTTGTTCCTTGTATATGTAAATGACCTACCAGAGTCTGTAAATTCATTCATGAATATGTTTGCAGATGATGCAAAGATTGTGAAGAAAGTAAAAAACGAGAACAATGGTAGAGAACTTCAGGAGGATCTAAATAATCTGCATGAGTGGTCAGAAAAGTGGCTAATGAAATTCAATACTTCAAAATGTAAGGTAATGAGAATGGGTACAAGTGCAAGAAGGCCCAAGCTTGACTACTCGGTGGCTGGAGTACAACTTCAAGAGACAGAAAATGAGAGAGACCTAGGAGTAAACATACTGGCAGATTTGTCTCCAGAAATACATATAAATGGCATAGTAAGGGCAGCATATGCATTCTTATCAAATGTAAGGGTAACCTTCAGGCACATGGACAAGGAAATGTTCAGAAATATTTATGTAACCTATGTGAGGCCAAAACTCGAATATGCAGCCCCCTTTTGGAATCCGCACTTGAAAAAGCACATAGCTAAGCTTGAAAAAGTTCAAAGACATGCCACGAAACTGGTGCCAGAAATACGCAATCTCAGTTATGATGAGAGGCTGAGGGAATTAGACTTACCATCACTCGAAGCTAGAAGAATAAGGGGGGATATGGTGACAGTCTTTAAATTCCTTCATGGTTATGATAGAGTGGATAGGGATCGATATTTCGATATGGCTGGCTCTAGAACTAGAGGTCATAGTTTGAAGCTTAGTAAGAAAACTTCTTTGCAGGATGTAAGGAAATACTTTTTCAGTGTAAGAGTAGTTGATAATTGGAATTGGCTAAGCGAGGAGGTAGTTAATGCTATCTCAGTCCATATTTTTAAGAATAGGTATGATAAGTATCACTAAGTCTAAAATGGAACCGATCAGGGGACGGGAAGATACGAGCTTTGGGCTCTTTCCCGTAAACACAATTAGGTAATCACAATTAGGTTGACGTGTGGGCTTTTAGCTATTCCACCGTAAGCCACCACTGACGTGGAGGTTTTATTATTATCTCACCGAGCGTCACCACTGTCGTATTGGTTTTGTTTATTCCATCTAATGACACCACAAACGTAGGGCTTTTCCTCCTACGTATATTTACTTTAATTATTATGGTAGCGTGGTTTGTTAGGTTAAACATTCGTACCTGATGGGTACAAGGTAAGAATGGACAAGCAGTAGTTCCTTTACTTATATTTATTCTAGAGTACAACACATCCGACGCCTCAATGCCCCTATGCCTCAAATGGCCCCCACCCTATGACTATCACAATCTAGGATCTATTCGTGCCCCTGGCTAAGGTCTAACTAAGTGTCTCTGCCCTGGGTGGCTCTTTAAATACCCCCAGGGGCAGGGCGTGGCTTAACATCCAATTCTCCAATGAAATCAGTCAGATCTAGTCCAGCTAATCAGCGCCAGGTTCAAAGTGGAATCCCACCTACTTCCGGGGAGGAGTTATTGGGCATTTCTCCTGGGCGTGTACCTGCGTACGAAACACAAGTTCATGTTTCGTGCGGTTTAGGAAAGGGCTAACTCTCGGCCTTTCCCACCCTCAGGTACTCCATGTCGGTTGCCAAGCCTCAGGGGTCCGGTCACATATCTCCTTGTCGCCCTCTACAAACACCGGCCGCACCGCAGGAAACAAGTGGGGAGAGTATTCTATTTCACCCTAGCCTCACATGTTTCTCTTCACGACTTGCGGTGTTTTCGAGGACCGAGGGTCCCTTATCCTGTAGGCCTCTTGGGGGGGGGTGCATGGCGCCAGCGGTTAGTTCCAGGTGCCTAGCCACAACTCTTGGTGGTCCCAAGGGAACACATGGGCGGCACAAAAACTCAATAAAAGTGAGGGCATGTAATAGAATATCCGTGGCCTCGACTAACCGTTACCCCTCAAGAGCTGTTACAAGTTTCAGATTCTGGCTTCAGCATGGCGGGCTGGCTTCAGCATGACAGCAGCATGGCGGGCTGGCTTCAGCATGACAGAAGTCATACGACATCCCTCCCAACCAAAACTGAAATATCTCTTATTTCAGTCGAAGCATGGGCTAGTTTTCCGGGAGCTCTTGGACATATCCTAGCTAACATTAGTTTACAATAGAAATGGGGCCGAATTATTTAAGCTATTTTCTAAGAATTCCTATACAAATTACACAAACATAACATATAGAGAGTACCTTTACAGACAACTAGAGCATGCAGGGTCTATGTCCTTGTTGGAAATCTGAAATACAAACATATTCTTATATTTAAACAGCATAATTCCAGTGTGAAACTAACGTTAAACATTAATTAAGATCAACAAGTCAGTTTAAATCAAAACATTAATTTATCTACTTCTCTCGTTTTAAAAGGCAAAATTGAGTTAAGTACAGTAAGATCATGACTCGTTTAGAACATTAGCAAACAATTAAGTAGAGTATTAGCGTGTATAAACAGGTAAAATGCAATAGACTATAACATCAACAGTAATTTCTATAAGAGACCCTACCGTCATAAGTTCTATTCCTATCATTATTAGGGGCACTGATTTGTCTTAAAATTAAGCCTTAAAAACTACTCCTGAAACAAAACATGTTTTATTTTCATATTATATTACTATTCAGAGACCAATGGATAGGACGACTTTTACTTTCCTCTGTCTAGGACGACTTTTACTTTCCTCTGTCTAGGACGACTTTTACTTTCTCTGTCTAGGACGACTTTCGTTCTCTCTGTCTAGGACGACTTTTACTTTCTCTGTCTAGGACGACTTTTGTTTTCTCTGTCTAGGACGACTTTTGTTTTCTCTGTCTAGGACGACTTTTGTTTTCTCTGTCTAGGACGACTTTTGTTTTCTCTGTCCCTTGCTCATGAATTCTTGCTAGGTGCGATTCCCCGGTCTCCCACGGGGACTCTTACGCTTTCACATCCCCCGCCACCCTCGCTACAGGCCCAGGTTTGTTGCCATATCTCCGTTACTCGGTTAGGCAGAGCAAAAAGGACAAGGACTGGGCCCCATCCCGCGAATCCTTCCAGCCCGGCTTTCTCGTCCCGCCCTCGGCCGATCTTGACTAAGACCACCTCGCAGGAGACCTGCAGCGTCACAGCGTTACTATTCCTGTACGGTCCTCTCACACGTACCTTCGGAGCAGAATGCGGGATGAAAGTTTGAACCTATGTCACTACCACAGTTGTAAGAAAGGTTCCCTATGACTTCAGGGTACCAACATTGGCCATACGTTGGTAATCGAGGCTATACTTTGCCTCCCCTGCAACTGCAAGTGATTGCAATCTCTATTCAATGGGCATTAGGGACTTGTCTGACGGACAAAATCTAAAGACTTTTAGAACTTGCAGGTCGGGGCTGCCTAGGAATAGGGTGGTAATGGAAGGTATGTGTCTACACAACTAGATTATTATTCCAAGATACTTAGGACTTAGCAACTGCTACATAGCATTACTCTACTATAAATGTCAAAAAGAACAATCATTAAATGCTGAGAAAAGCCACTAAAGAAACATTCTTATTAGCGGTGGCTACAGTAACATCAAGTATGAATTCAGATAAAAGATACAAATCATCAAGTTACTGCTGATTTCATTTCAAAAATAATAATTAGCAACAGGCCATTGAGAGATAGCAACAATATCAGTCAACATAATAACATTACTAATAATCATGATCTAAAAAATAAGAATAATAAACAATAAAAATAAATATACTAAATCAGAAATATCAATATATATACAATGGAGACTGATATTCAGAAGTAAGAACAGAGTTCTATACTTATATTTCATAGTGATGCTTATTCTAACACAGTCTCCTTTAATATTCAAATTCCTGCTGTCATAATCAATGTATATATATATAGCATAAGTGGCAACTTGCTGGCTCCACAATTGGTCAATGGGAGTTCTATCTATTCTCTAAACAGTTGCGACATGTGGCAAAAATTATTTATGCAAATGGCGGTACTACCGATGTCTTATCAGTATTTATGCAATAACAGCATGCAACAATCTATTGACTGCAATAAAATGTAGGCACAATTATCGCCTAGCTTCGCTGGAAAAAAACACACACAAAAAATCAAAGACGGCAACGTTCTGTTAGCAGCAGGAGAGGCCTCTGTCAGTTTCAGAGTCGAGTGAAAGGTAGGAGAGAGAGAGAGAGAGAGAGAGAGAGAGAGAGAGAGAGAGAGAGAGAGAGAGAGAGAGTCCGCGAAATACGTTGCGGTTTTCACCCACAAGTCAGCTGAGATGGGCCTCTGTCTTTTACTTGTACTGAAAATAAAAAATCGTCGCAGAGTATCTCTAATAATCAAAATAAATAAACAAATGAACGTGAATAAACGTTAGCAATGACTATCGATAGAGTCTTACGTTTATTGTCAGCGGCTATTCTCATTTCCTCATTAACAAAACAAAAGCAAAAAGAACTTAGTGTACAACTGCAGAACTGTCGAAGCATAAATCCATTCCTTTCTGTTTAATCTTGATAAGGACTTTACTGTAACAGCATACACATCCTTGTCTATAATGACAATCTCTCTCTTTTCATACTATAAATCAGAGGGTTGAGTCGGAGCGCACCCACTCTGATTAAAATCATATGTGACACTATCCCTCCTACTACCAACAAAAGTACAAATATCTTTTTCTTAACAACTTCTTAAAAAGGACCCAAGTGTCATTAATTTTAACTTTAAAACTCAGCAAATAATCTCTAATAATCTCAATTATCTTTAATTAGCCCGATTGTAATCTAAAATTCATGAAAATGCTAGGGATTAACCATGGTTATCTCTGGATAATCTTTTCAGAATCCTTTAAGTAAGATTTTAAAGATTTCTTCAATACAAAAAGACCTATAACAAAAACGGGTATCTAAGAATATAAAAAGTCTACCTCTGTGTATGCAATAATAAAAACAAAAAGTATATCTCATTATCAACAGTAAGGAATACATTTTGCTTAAACTTCCAAATCTCGCACGGAGTTGTACATAAACATTTCAAACATAAAATATATATTTTCTTTTACTATCTCGAATTTGACTTATATCTGCTCTCTCAAATACGGGATACAGCTGTGTAACATTCCTGTTGTCATTTCGTGTCAGCTCTCACTCTATGACCAAGCCGAAATAATTTTGATAAAACATTATCATGGCTAAAACTCGCAAAGTTTTACTTTATCAATCTAACATATCTCTTCAGACAAATAATGTATATACTGCAGCTAGCAAAGAAAATAAAGAATCATTCATAGATTCACGTCCTTTATCACGTAACATCTATCTTGGAATCTCTCGGAAATCGAATAATAATCTCAACGGCGGAGTAGGGGACAAAACAAAAAATAAAACAAACTCGGCATTTCAACCATATCTGGGCAGGTGGAGAATTACCTTCTCATCCATATCCCTCACTAGATATTGCAACAGCGCATCACCTCCCATAAATACACTCTGATATGGCATGCAGAAGGACCTGGCAGAGCAGGGGAACGATCCTCGCAGACTCCCCAATCATGCTTCCTAACGGTGCTTTCCGCGATTTCACCCCCTAGAACAACCCTCCCATTATACCCCCAGTCATTCATACTCACTCGCTGTCACGTTCGCTACATCACTTTCAAGACAATCATCCCCTTTCTGTAAAATTCCCTTTAATTTACAACGTTGGTTTTCCTTCCCCGGTCTCTCTGAAGAAGAGTAAAGGTGAAATCTCGGCTGAGCCGTGCGGTTACAGACTCCCTCACCAGTCCTAGGTCCCATTCTAACGAACAAACAAACATTCTACTCCCTTGAAGCTACGTTTGGGTGACACTGAAAAACCTTCCCTATTCTAGGACAGCACAAACTACTCTAATTTACTCTTACTTTCACCTGCATAGCGTGAAATAAAAAAACTCATCTCTAACTAATATCACGAAAATTTCTTATTCTTCAAAAAGAACATGCCACACACGTATCGTAATATTAATTCCCCATCATCATAATACAAAAAGAACGATCTGTCGTTTATGTCTTTCCCTCGCCAAAACATTACTCCCGCGGATAAAAACAAACAAAAAAAGAGAAAAAACTTAAAAACAGGCGCAATCGTAACACTCGATTTCTTACGCTTTAAGAAATTAATATAACAATGATTCTACACGTACATTAAATATCAAGGGTCAGTACAATTACTACGGATTTACAATAACGAGGTTGGAAGATCGAATGGTCACTTCCGCATTCTTTTCTCGAAAACCACACGTGGTCTATGAAACTCTCAAAAGCAGATGCACGTATATTTCTCACTATAATTCTTACGCTTTAGAAATTAATATACTGTAACAGTGATTTCACGTGCATTAAAGTTTTTCAATTAAAAATCGATACATTCGCGTTCTCAAAATTCAATCTAAGCATTAATACAAATAAATGGAACGCACTTCCAACGCAAATTTTTTATATTACTCAAATTATAACAAAAACGGAGTTTATTACTGCTTATAGCTATTAGTACAAATTATCCATGTTAGTAATGGGTACAGAAATTCTACTTTTATCAACTTATTAAGCGCCACACCCCTTATAAGCGGGTTGGCTGAGTCAAAGCATAACTACAAGACAAAATGGCGGCGTCCACCGACCTCAATTTCTTTTACTAATTGTCCCATTACTCACTGGATACAGATCACAAGTACTTAGCTTATTTTAAGGAGGTGGTCCTGAAAAACTTCATGACAGAAGGCAAGGAAGGATCGGATTTTCCTTCTTCTCTTTGAGTAAAATCGTCGAATCGCCGTCTTCTTGGTCGGATCCTGCAACTTATACCTCTTGTAATGGGCATTTTCACTCAATGCTCCGGTCACACTTCGGCTTACTAAGAAATATCTTAGAAATAGTTCCTTCAAAGTTTTATAATATTTTCTATTTGACCACTCGTCCCTTCTCATCCGCAGACCCAAGTATTTCAGGAAGTCGGTCGCGGGAATTATGGACGGACATTCGCGGTCTTTTACATTTGCGCCGTCGAGGTATAAAAGTGAATTCTTGACTCGAGGCGTCTTTACAACCAGGGCACAGGGTGGGGGCTGGGCCTGCTGCGTTCCCTGTGTCACCACGGGGTTCGGAGCGGCCGGCTGTTCGTCGATGTTTGAGGCGTCGGTTTCGCTGTCGGCGTCGGCCAAGTTCCTTCTCGACGGAGCGGCGTCGGCGCGTGCTTGTAGGCGCCGCACTTGCTCCTCCAGTTCGAGAATTCTCCGGTGGTTGACCTCGTCACTCATTTCTTGGATTGGGAGATGTTGGATTTCTGCTTTTGCCATTCTTATTTTCTTTTCTTTGCACTGGTTTCTTCTGATATGAGAGTCTCTTTGTATGTTTTCCAGGCGTGATGATCCGTACCGCACTGCCACCACTGACGTGGGGCTTTTAGCTATTCCACCGTAAGCCACCACTGACGTGGAGGTTTTATTATTATCTCACCGAGCGTCACCACTGTCGTATTGGTTTTGTTTATTCCATCTAATGACACCACTAACGTAGGGCTTTTCCTCCTACGTATATTTACTTTAATTATTATGGTAGCGTGGTTTGTTAGGTTAAACATTCGTACCTGATGGGTACAAGGTAAGAATGGACAAGCAGTAGTTCCTTTACTTATATTTATTCTAGAGTACAACACATCCGACGCCTCAATGCCCCTATGCCTCAAATGGCCCCCACCCTATGACTATAACAATCTAGGATCTATTCGTGCCCCTGGCTAAGGTCTAACTAAGTGTCTCTGCCCTGGGTGGCTCTTTAAATACCCCCAGGGGCAGGGCGTGGCTTAACATCCAATTCTCCAATGAAATCAGTCAGATCTAGTCCAGCTAATCAGCGCCAGGTTCAAAGTGGAATCCCACCTACTTCCGGGGAGGAGTTATTGGGCATTTCTCCTGGGCGTGCGTACGAAACACAAGTTCATGTTTCGTGCGGTTTAGGAAAGGGCTAACTCTCGGCCTTTCCCACCCTCAGGTACTCCATGTCGGTTGCCAAGCCTCAGGGGTCCGGTCACATATCTCCTTGTCGCCCTCTACAAACACCGGCCGCACCGCAGGAAACAAGTGGGGAGAGTATTCTATTTCACCCTAGCCTCACATGTTTCTCTTCACAACTTGCGGTGTTTTCGAGGACCGAGGGTCCCTTATCCTGTAGGCCTCTTGGGGGGGGGTGCATGGCGCCAGCGGTTAGTTCCAGGTGCCTAGCCACAACTCTTGGTGGTCCCAAGGGAACACATGGGCGGCACAAAAACTCAATAAAAGTGAGGGCATGTAATAGAATATCCGTGGCCTCGACTAACCGTTACCCCTCAAGAGCTGTTACAAGTTTCAGATTCTGGCTTCAGCATGGCGGGCTGGCTTCAGCATGACAGCAGCATGGCGGGCTGGCTTCAGCATGACAGAAGTCATACGACAAGGTAATCACACACACACCATCACTCGAAGCTAGAAGAGTGAGGGGGGATATGGTGACAGTCTTTAAATTCCTTCATGGTTATGATAGAGTGGATAGGGCTCGATATTTTGATATGGCTGGCTCTAGAACTAGAGGTCATAGTTTGAAGCTTCGTAAGAAAACTTCTTTGCAAGATGTAAGGAAATACTTTTTCAGTGTAAGAGTAGTTGATAATTGGAATTGGCTAAGCGAGGAGGTAGTTAATGCTATCTCAATCCATAGTTTTAAGGACAGGTATGATAAGTATCACTAAGTATAAAATGGAACCGATGAGGAGACGGGAAGATACGAGCTTTGGGCTCTTTCCCGTAAACACAATTAGGTAATCACAATTAGGTAATTACACACACTACAACTTCAAGAAACAGAAAATGAGAGAGATCTAGGAGTAAACATACTGGCAGATATGTCTCCAGAAATACATATAAATGGCATAGTAAGGGCAGCATATGCATTCTTATCAAATGTAAGGGTAGCCTTCAGGCACATGGACAAGGAAATGCTCAGAAATATTTATGTAACCTATGTGAGGCCAAAACTCGAATATGCAGCCCCCTTTTGGAATCCGCACTTGAAAAAGCACATAGCTAAGCTTGAAAAAGTTCAAAGACATGCCACGAAACTGGTGCCAGAAATACGCAATCTCAGTTATGATGAGAGGCTGAGGGAATTAGACTTACCATCACTCGAAGCTAGAAGAGTAAGCGGGGATATGGTGACAGTCTTTAAATTCCTTCATGGTTATGATAGAGTGGATAGGGATCGATATTTCGATATGGCTGGCTCTAGAACTAGAGGTCATAGTTTGAAGCTTCGTAAAAAAACTTCTTTGCAGGATGTAAGGAAATACTTTTTCAGTGTAAGAGAAGTTGATAATTGGAATTGGCTAAGCGAGGAGGTAGTTAATGCTATCTCAATCCATATTTTTAATTACAGGTATGATAAGTATCACTAAGTCTAAAATGGAACCGATGAGGAGACGGGAAGATACGAGCTTTGGGCTCTTTTACGTAAACACAATTAGGTAATCACAATTAGGTAATCACACACACACCATCACTCGAAGGTAGAAGAGTGAGGGGGTATATGGTGACAGTCTTTAAATTCCTTCATGGTTATGATAGAGTGGATAGGGATCGATATTTTGATATGGCTGGCTCTAGAACTAGAGGTCATAGTTTGAAGCTTCGTAAGAAAACTTCTTTGCAAGATGTAAGGAAATACTTTTTCAGTGTAAGAGTAGTTGATAATTGGAATTCGCTAAGCGAGGAGGTAGTTAATGCTATCTCAATCCATAGTTTTAAGGACAGGTATGATAAGTATCACTAAGTCTAAAATGGAACCGATGAGGAGACGGGAAGATACGAGCTTTGGTCTCTTTCCCGTAAACACAATTAGGTAATCACAATTAGGTAATCACATACAGTACAACTTCAAGAAACAGAAAATGAGAGAGATCTAGGAGTAAACATACTGGCAGATTTGTCTCCAGAAATACATATAAATGGCATAGTAAGGGCAGCATATGCATTCTTATCAAATGTAAGGGTAGCCTTCAGGCACATGGACAAGGAAATGTTCAGAAATATTTATGTAACCTATGTGAGGCCAAAACTCGAATATGCAGCCCCCTTTTGGAATCCGCACTTGAAAAAGCACATAGCTAAGCTTGAAAAAGTTCAAAGACATGCCACGAAACTGGTGCCAGAAATACGCAATCTCAGTTATGATGAGAGGCTGAGGGAATTAGACTTACCATCACTCGAAGCTAGAAGAGTAAGGGGGGATATGGTGACAGTCTTTAAATTCCTTCATGGTTATGATAGAGTGGATAGGGATCGATATTTCGATATGGCTGGCTCTAGAACTAGAGGTCATAGTTTGAAGCTTCGTAAGAAAACTTCTTTGCAGGATGTAAGGAAATACTTTTTCAGTGTAAGAGTAGTTGATAATTGGAATTCGCTAAGCGAGGAGGTAGTTAATGCTATCTCAATCCATAGTTTTAAGGACAGGTATGATAAGTATCACTAAGTCTAAAATGGAACCGATGAGGAGACGGGAAGATACGAGCTTTGGGCTCTTTCCCGTAAACACAATTAGGTAATCACAATTAGGTAATCACACACACACAGTATTTACAGTAGAAAATACCCCACCCCCTCAGATTGCAGTGATAGAAGCTCAAGCGCCGGTATTAGAGAACATCAACCTTACAGCCACAGAGGTATGCAAACCACTGATGGATTTAGATGTTAATAAAGCTACAGGTCCTGATGACATATCCCTTCATGTGCTTAAAAAATGCGCAAACACAATATCAGTGGCACTAAGTATCATATTTAAGGAGTCACCGGAGTCGGGGGAGATTCCAAGATGCTGGAAACAAGCAAATGTGATACCTATCTTCAAAAAGGGAAGGAGGGATACGGCTCTAAACTATAGACCAGTTTCCTTGAACAGCATAGTTTGCAAAGTTATGGAGAAACTACTAAGGAAACATATCTCTCTTCACTTGGAATCCTTCAACTTTTTGTCAGTGAGGCAACATGGCTTCAGAGAAGGTAGATCAACAGTAACACACTTATTAGAATTTTATGATGAGGTAAGCCAAATCTTACAGGAAAGAGAGGGCTGGGCAGATTGCATATTCCTAGACTTCCAGAAAGCATTTGACATTGTTCCACATGGGAGACTTATTAGGAAGCTGCAATCAATGGCTAGAATAGGTGGAAATGTTTTGGAATGGATAAAAACTTACTTAGAAGGAAGGGAACAGAGGGTTAGAGTAAGACACTCAGTGTCTGAATGGAGAAGAGTTAGTAGTGGAGTTCCACAGGGTTCAGTTTTAGGGCCACTTTTGTTCCTTGTATATGTAAATGATCTACCAGAGTCTGTAAATTCATTCATGAATATGTTTGCAGATGATGCAAAGATTGTGAAGAAAGTAAAAAACGAGAACAATGGTAGAGAACTTCAGGAGGATCTAAATAATCTGCATGAGTGGTCAGAAAAGTGGCTAATGAAATTCAATACCTCAAAATGTAAGGTAATGAGAATGGGTACAAGTGCAAGAAGGCCCAAGCTTGACTACTTGGTGGCTGGAGTACAACTTCAAGAGACAGAAAATGAGAGAGATCTAGGAGTAAACATACTGGCAGATTTTTCTCCAGAAATACATATAAATGGCATAGTAAGGGCAGCATATGCATTCTTATCAAATGTAAGGGTAGCCTTCAGGTACATGGACAAGGAAATGTTCAGAAATATTTATGTAACCTATGTGAGGCCAAAACTCGAATATACAGCCCCCTTTTGGAATCCGCACTTGAAAAAGCACATAGCTAAGCTTGAAAAAGTTCAAAGACATGCCACGAAACTGGTGCCAGAAATACGTAATCTCAGTTATGATGAGAGGCTGAGGGAATTAGACTTACCATCCCTCGAAGCTAGAAGAGTGAGGGGGGATATGGTGACAGTCTTTAAATTCCTTCATGGTTATGATAGAGTGGATAGGGCTCGAAATTTTGATATGGCTGGCTCTAGAACTAGAGGTCATAGTTTGAAGCTTCGTAAGAAAACTTCTTTGCAGGATGTAAGAAAATACTTTTTCAGTGTAAGAGTAGTTGATAATTGGAATTGGCTAAGCGAGGAGGTAGTTAATGCTATCTCAATCCATAGTTTTAAGGACAGGTATGATAAGTATCACTAAGTATAAAATGGAACCGATGAGGAGACGGGAAGATACGAGCTTTGGGCTCTTTCCCGTAAACACAATTAGGTAATCACAATTAGGTAATCACACAGGAAACGAGCTTTGGGCTCTTTCCCGTAAACACAATTAGGTAATCACACACACACACACACACACACACACACACACACACACACACACACGCGGAGTTTCAGTCAGTATTTACAGTAGAAAATACCCCACCCCCTCAGATTGCAGTGATAGAAGCTCAAGGGCCGGTATTAGAGAACATCAACCTTACAGCCACAGAGGTATGCAAAGCGCTGATGGATTTAGATGTTCATAAAGCTACAGGTCCTGATGACATATCCCCTCATGTGCTTGAAAAATGCGCAAACACAATATCAGTGGCACCAAGTATCATATTTAAGGATTCACTGGAGTCGGGGGAGATTCCATGATGCTGGAAACAAGCAAATGTGATACCTATCTTCAAAAAGGGAAGGAGGGATACGGCTCTGAACTATAGACCAGTTTCCTTGACCAGCATAGTTTGCAAAGTTATGGAGAAACTACTAAGGAAACATATCTCTCTTCACTTGGAATCCTTCAACTTTTTGTCAGTGAGGCAACATGGCTTCAGAGAAGGTAAATCAACAGTAACAAACTTATTAGAATTTTATGATGAGGTAAGCCAAATCTTACAGGAAGGAGAGGGCTGGGCAGATTGCATATTCCTAGACTTCCAGAAAGCGTTTGACACTGTTCCACATGGGAGACTTATTAGGAAGCTGCAAACAATGGCTAGAATAGGTGGAAATGTTTTGGAATGGATAAAAACTTACTTAGAAGGAAGGGAACAGAGGGTTAGAGTAAGACAGTGTCTGAATGGAGAAGAGTTAGTAGTGGAGTTCCACAGGGTTCAGTTTTAGGGCCACTTTTGTTCCTTGTATATGTAAATGACCTACCAGAGTCTGTAAATTCATTCATGAATATGTTTGCAGATGATGCAAAGATTGTGAAGAAAGTAAAAAACGAGAACAATGGTAGAGAACTTCAGGAGGATCTAAATAATCTGCATGAGTGGTCAAAAAAGTGGCTAATGAAATTCAATACTTCAAAATGTAAGGTAATGAGAATGGGTACAAGTGCAAGAAGGCCCAAGCTTGACTACTCGGTGGCTGGAGTACAACTTCAAGAGACAGAAAATAAGAGAGATGTAGGAGTAAACATACTGGCAGATTTGTCTCCAGAAATACATATAAATGGCATAGTAAGGGCAGCATATGCATTCTTATCAATGTAAACAAGGAAATGTTCAGAAATATTTATGTAACCTATGTGAGGCCAAAACTCGAATATGCAGCCCCCTTTTGGAATCCGCACTTGAAAAAGCACTTAGCTAAGCTTGAAAAAGTTCAAAGACATGCCACGAAACTGGTGCCAGAAATACGCAATCTCAGTTATGATGAGAGCCTGAGGGAATTAGACTTACCATCACTCAAAGCTAGAAGAGTGAGGGGGGATATGGTGACAGTCTTTAAATTCCTTCATGGTTATGATAGAGTGGATAGGGCTCGATATTTTGATATGGCTGGCTCTAGAACTAGAGGTCATAGTTTGAAGCTTCATAAGAAAACTTCTTTGCAGGATGTAAGAAAATACTTTTTCAGTGTAAGAGTAGTTGATAATTGGAATTGGCTAAGCGAGGAGGTAGTTAATGCTATCTCAATCCATATTTTTAATTACAGGTATGATAAGTATCACTAAGTATAAAATGGAACCGATGAGGAGACGGGAATCTACGAACTTTGGGCTCTCTCCCGTAAACACGATTAGGTAATCACAATTAGGTAATCACACATGAAACGAGCTTTGGGCTCTTTCCCGTAAACAGAATTAGGTAATCACACACACACACACACACACACACACACACACACACACACACACACACACACACACACACACACACGCGGAGTTTCAGTCAGTATTTACAGTAGAAAATACCCCACCCCCTCAGATTGCAGTGATAGAAGCTCAAGGGCCGGTATTAGAGAACATCAACCTTACAGCCACAGAGGTATGCAAAGCGCTGATGGATTTAGATGTTCATAAAGCTACAGGTCCTGATGACATATCCCCTCATGTGCTTGAAAAATGCGCAAACACAATATCAGTGGCACTAAGTATCATATTTAAGGATTCACTGGAGTCGGGGGAGATTCCAAGATGCTGGAAACAAGCAAATGTGATACCTATCTTCAAAAAGGGAAGGAGGGATACGGCTCTGAACTATAGACCAGTTTCCTTGACCAGCATAGTTTGCAAAGTTATGGAGAAACTACTAAGGAAACATATCTCTCTTCACTTGGAATCCTTCAACTTTTTGTCAGTGAGGCAACATGGCTTCAGAGAAGGTAGATCAACAGTAACAAACTTATTAGAATTTTATGATGAGGTAAGCCAAATCTTACAGGAAGGAGAGGGCTGGGCAGATTGCATATTCCTAGACTTCCAGAAAGCGTTTGACACTGTTCCACATGGGAGACTTATTAGGAAGCTGCAATCAATGGCAAGAATAGGTGGAAATGTTTTGGAATGGATAAAAACTTACTTAGAAGGAAGGGAACAGAGGGTTAGAGTAAGACACTCAGTGTCTGAATGGAGAAGAGTTAGTAGTGGAGTTCCACAGGGTTCAGTTTTAGGGCCACTTTTGTTCCTTGTATATGTAAATGACCTACCAGAGTCTGTAAATTCATTCATGAATATGTTTGCAGATGATGCAAAGATTGTGAAGAAAGTAAAAAACGAGAACAATGGTAGAGAACTTCAGGAGGATCTAAATAATCTGCATGAGTGGTCAGAAAAGTGGCTAATGAAATTCAATACCTCAAAATGTAAGGTAATGAGAGTGGGTACAAGTGCAAGAAGGCCCAAGCTTGACTACTCGGTGGCTGGAGTACAACTTCAAGAGACAGAAAATAAGAGAGATGTAGGAGTAAACATACTGGCAGATTTGTCTCCAGAAATACATATAAATGGCATAGTAAGGGCAGCATATGCATTCTTATCAAATGTAAGGGTAGCCTTCAGGCACATGGACAAGGAAATGTTCAGAAATATTTATGTAACCTATGTGAGGCCAAAACTCGAATATGCAGCCCCCTTTTGGAATCCGCACTTGAAAAAGCACATAGCTAAGCTTGAAAAAGTTCAAAGACATGCCACGAAACTGGTGCCAGAAATACGCAATCTCAGTTATGATGAGAGGCTGAGGGAATTAGACTTACCATCACTCGAAGCTAGAAGAGTGAGGGGGGGATATGGTGACAGTCTTTAAATTCCTTCATGGTTATGATAGAGTGGATAGGGCTCGATATTTTGATATGGCTGGCTCTAGAACTAGAGGTCATAGTTTGAAGCTTCATAAGAAAACTTCTTTGCAGGATGTAAGAAAATACTTTTTCAGTGTAAGAGTAGTTGATAATTGGAATTGGCTAAGCGAGGAGGTAGTTAATGCTATCTCAATCCATATTTTTAATTACAGGTATGATAAGTATCACTAAGTATAAAATGGAACCGATGAGGAGACGGGAATCTACGAACTTTGGGCTCTCTCCCGTAAACACAATTAGGTAATCACAATGAGGTAATCACACATGAAACGAGCTTTGGGCTCTTTTCCGTAAACAGAATTAGGTAATCACACACACACACACACACACACACACACACACACACACACACACACACACACACGCGGAGTTTCAGTCAGTATTTACAGTAGAAAATACCCCACCCCCTCAGATTGCAGTGATAGAAGCTCAAGGGCCGGTATTAGAGAACATCAACCTTACAGCCACAGAGGTATGCAAAGCGCTGATGGATTTAGATGTTCATAAAGCTACAGGTCCTGATGACATATCCCCTCATGTGCTTGAAAAATGCGCAAACACAATATCAGTGGCACTAAGTATCATATTTAAGGATTCACTGGAGTCGGGGGAGATTCCAAGATGCTGGAAACAAGCAAATGTGATACCTATCTTCAAAAAGGGAAGGAGGGATACGGCTCTGAACTATAGACCAGTTTCCTTGACCAGCATAGTTTGCAAAGTTATGGAGAAACTACTAAGGAAACATATCTCTCTTCACTTGGAATCCTTCAACTTTTTGTCAGTGAGGCAACATGGCTTCAGAGAAGGTAGATCAACAGTAACAAACTTATTAGAATTTTATGATGAGGTAAGCCAAATCTTACAGGAAGGAGAGGGCTGGGCAGATTGCATATTCCTAGACTTCCAGAAAGCGTTTGACACTGTTCCACATGGGAGACTTATTAGGAAGCTGCAATCAATATCAAGAATAGGTGGAAATGTTTTGGAATGGATAAAAACTTACTTAGAAGGAAGGGAACAGAGGGTTAGAGTAAGACACTCAGTGTCTGAATGGAGAAGAGTTAGTAGTGGAGTTCCACAGGGTTCAGTTTTAGGGCCACTTTTGTTCCTTGTATATGTAAATGACCTACCAGAGTCTGTAAATTCATTCATGAATATGTTTGCAGATGATGCAAAGATTGTGAAGAAAGTAAAAAACGAGAACAATGGTAGAGAACTTCAGGAGGATCTAAATAATCTGCATGAGTGGTCAGAAAAGTGGCTAATGAAATTCAATACTTCAAAATGTAAGGTAATGAGAATGGGTACAAGTGCAAGAAGGCCCAAGCTTGACTACTCGGTGGCTGGAGTACAACTTCAAGAGACAGAAAATAAGAGAGATGTAGGAGTAAACATACTGGCAGATTTGTCTCCAGAAATACATATAAATGGCATAGTAAGGGCAGCATATGCATTCTTATCAAATGTAAGGGTAGCCTTCAGGCACATGGACAAGGAAATGTTCAGAAATATTTATGTAACCTATGTGAGGCCAAAACTCGAATATGCAGCCCCCTTTTGGAATCCGCACTTGAAAAAGCACATAGCTAAGCTTGAAAAAGTTCAAAGACATGCCACGAAACTGGTGCCAGAAATACGCAATCTCAGTTATGATGAGAGGCTGAGGGAATTAGACTTACCATCACTCGAAGCTAGAAGAGTGAGGGGGGGATATGGTGACAGTCTTTAAATTCCTTCATGGTTATGATAGAGTGGATAGGGCTCGATATTTTGATATGGCTGGCTCTAGAACTAGAGGTCATAGTTTGAAGCTTCGTAAGAAAACTTGTTTGCAGGATGTAAGAAAATACTTTTTCAGTGTAAGAGTAGTTGATAATTGGAATTGGCTAAGCGAGGAGGTAGTTAATGCTATCTCAATCCATATTTTTAATTACAGGTATGATAAGTATCACTAAGTATAAAATGGAACCGAAGAGGAGACGGGAATCTACGAACTTTGGGCTCTTTCCCGTAAACACAATTAGGTATTCACACAGGAAACGAGCTTTGGGCTCTTTCCCGTAAAAACAATTAGGTAATCACACACACACACACACACACACACACACACACACACACACACACACACACACACACACATTGTTAAAATCAGTATCCTTCCCATTTATATTAACTAGTTAGTTAGTTTGATACACGAAAAAAATTGAATAATAAAAGAAAAAAAAATTACCAAATACCCACCTGTCAACAGTACTGAGTTAAGTTGCCAAGTAGTACAGCAGTCTTATTTTCTTCATTTTTTTTGCTTTTCTTTTAGCTTTCTCTTTTACTATTTTGTTATTTTGTATATATATTGAGTTAAA
>JAXCGZ010008918.1:0-18400 GCA_037179515.1 Halocaridina rubra
GTCGTAAGTAATACGAACAAGTACAGTATCGCGGTCGTGCCTGCGTATGAGCGCGTATATGGCAGTACCCACAAATAAAATGTCGTAAGTAATACGAACAAGTACAGTATCGCGGTCGTGCCTGCGTATGAGCGCGTATATGGCAGTACCCACAAATAAAATGTCGTAAGTAAAATTCTGGAGTGTTACCAAAAGGGCACAGATCCTATGCAAAATACACCAACGATAAGCTAACAGCTTACTAGGCAGCCAGATTACACATTTCTACTAGTAATGAGAAAATTTATTTTCATGTGACAACTCAAACACATGAAAGGCTTAGCCTAGGCTCGATAAATGACACCAAAGTTTTTCTTCCAATCTATAAGCAGTCAATGCTTGAATATAAAACACAATTATAAGCAAAAATACTTAATATGCTTTCTCCCAATTCCTAAATCCTAAGGAAATATAAACAATTCCTAACAAGTATCACCCTTTAACGGATATATAAAACACGAATGCTTTAAAACTCAATCTTATCACGCAAATAAATGAAAATTTATATAACACGTCTTCTCGTCATGCAAAATTTCTAAAGCCTGTTACCACATAATCTCATGTAGATTTCCTGAAATATTGTTTACCACATGGGAAACAAGAAAATATTAGTTACCATAATTAATATTGAAAATAAAGAAAAATTTCTTATCCGCAACGTTTCTAGCGCGAAAATTTTCGTGTGCAGCCTAAGATTCATTCATTTCAATAATCGAGCCAATGGTAATCGGGTTTCATGTGCAATGTTAAAAAGCAAAATAAAAATAAATTTATAAAATCAGTCTGTCTGTTCGGGTCCCTGTTCGGGCGCCAATTATGTGGGGGGGGTTTTAATGATGCTAGAGTGTTAAGATTCTGTTTTACTAAGGGGACTCAAAGTACCGAGCTCGGTTAAGAGCTCACAAACAGACAGGACAGATATTTGTACTTGAACACCCCATTTATATCACCATTAGTCGGTTAAATGAAACTCAGAATTCAACTTTCTTTTAATTTTGGAAATGCAATGACATTAAAAGAATTGAATTAAATTTCTCAAATTAAATTTTATAAAATGCTGCCTCGAATCCCGGAGGAGGTGAGTATGAGTTCGTTTCCCGGCACCACGGACGTATGCCAAGACTTTGGCCTCAACTCGATGATTACCTCTGTCACACAGGCAGAGTAGAATACAGGGCACTGCAATTTCAGAAACAGAAATGACACACTGATTATAATGGGAAACTGAAAGCATGAGCACACATATAATGAGTTTCCAATGTCATTCTACTGGATGAATATATATAGGTTATTCACAGCTAACCAGAAATATTTATGCTACCATAATAGCATACAAAGCATTAATTCTTTACTGGTTTTAAAGAAAATAATATATTCACAATAAATGAAGAATAAGCAAGACAAATACAGTACTGTATGTATTCCTTAAATTGTGGGCAACCACAAAAGTTGCAATGCTTATTACTGATATGCAATTAATATGGTAAAACACTCTATTTAGGATAAAGGAAGAATCTACGAGATAAATACAGTATTCATTCACTTTTAGTTATCAAGAACTTTGCAATGAAAAAAAAGGGTGCAAAACCACCTTTTGAGGTATTTGCAACTTATAACTCAAAACACTTTATTCCCAACATATGAAGAATTAGCAAGATAAATACGGTATGCATTCATTAAATTGTGGTTAACAAGAAATATTTGCATAGCCAACTGGGAAAAATTACCTTTTGAATATTTGCAATTTTGCTTTTTGGCAAATAGCTTTATTGACGAGTTTTTGAAGTAAAACAATTTATTTACGATGATAGAAAGGGGTGAAATGAAATTAGAATTTATTAGGAAGAGAGATAGATTTTTACGGGCTCATAACTAGTCTTCATCAAAGGATGAGATTTTCGTTTATCACATTCAGTGAAAAGAAACTTCTCAGCAATATATATCAGCTGTAATTTACAGGTTAAGGAATTAACTTTGGCATGTGAGATTCCAGTGTGGTAATCTACAAAATTTCGTGTGACTGGGAATGGAATCTGAGAATAGAAATCCATAAGATTTATCCAGTAACGAATGTAACTAATTCTCGAAAATAAACCAATTTGCTTGACCCACGAGCTTTACCATACACTATCCCTCACCTTGTTGTGCTAGATGAATTCCTTGTTGTGCTAGATGAATTCCTGTGAAGATGCCACGTAAAAGGATTTTAAATAAACTTAGACCACCCAGGCGAGATGTTGCCTCTGGGCAGTCTCGGCGCCAAAAAAGAGCGTCTCCTTGTGCCTCGTGACGTCATCTGTAGGAGACATTCCTAGAGCAGTAATTGGCTCTGATTTCATTTTAAGGACTATTTTAGTGGTGGTCCCTGGCAGGCAATTATAGCAGAGATGCAAGGGAGAGACAGTATTTTTAGGTGCAACAAGTGGAAGCAAATAAAATAAAGCGAGAATAATAATGAAAAGTTAGGTTACTGGTTATTTGTTTCTTAATTTTCTTGGCTCTGAGCAGACAGAAAAATAGGAGCAGCCTTTATATTGGGGCTATACTTCTACACGTACAAGAAGAGTAAATAAGCTATTTTTACAATTAGCTATAAGCTAAAATACAAATTGCAAATAATCATAATCTGCGAAAGTCAAGAAGTGGGAATTATTTTATTAGTTAGAAAATAACAGTTATGTTAAAGGGAATTAATTTTTTTAGTTAGAAAATAACAGTTATGTTACTAATTTATTTAATAAGGCATCTAACAGCCTCTGTTGACATTGAGCGAAACACTCTGTCACAGCTAGGATGTCCTCCCTGACTGGCAGTGCTTGCAGGCCAGGGCAGACCTTGGCTGCCCAGGTTCTAGCATGGTGGTCGGGGTGGCGATTGAGGGCTAGATGGAGATTTGTGCCAGCGAGGCCTTTTTGTTTAGCAGTGGTGGTTTTGGTCACAAAGAGGGTCAGTCTTTGCTGAGCTCTGAGTTTGAGTGGCATTAGTCCAGATTCCATCCGGATGTTTTCTCTCTTGGTCCACATGGTGGCTCCTAGCATGGTACGATTGGAATTGTTTTGAATGACTTCTATCTTGTCCCACTGTTGATCTTTTAGTAGCCAGAGTGTGGGACAAGCATAGTCTATGAGGCTGCGTATGGCTTGTACATAGAAGCTTTTGAGGGCATTAAATGATGCACCATGGTAGAGGCCTGACATCCGACAAAGGACCGCTTGTCGCTGGCTGCATTTATCACACAAGTGTTGAATTTCAGGTCCAAAGTTTAGTTTGCCGTAAATGATTACATTCAGGTATTGGTACTTAGTAATCCAGTCCACAGGCTTGTTGCCTATGACTAGCTTAGTGTCTGGTCTCCACTGGTGGATGGGAAGGGCCTTGGTTTTGCGGGCATTGATGTTAACTCTGAGGGAGATGGAGGCTTGGTGAATCTTGGTGAGGCAGCACTCGGTCTTGTTAGAGCTTCTGTCACCTATTGTGACGAGGGCAAAGTCATCCGCATAATTGAAGAGTTTAGCTCCATGTGGTAGTGCGATGGAAATGAGTTTTTCCATGAGACAATTAAAGAGGAAGGGGATAAGGATTTCACCTTGGGGGGTCCCATTTTAGTGGTTTTTGTAGGTAGGTAGAGTAGTGCCCATCTACTTTGACTCGTGCACTACTGTTTTGTAGACTCTGCTTGATCCATGAGAGAAGGTTTCCTTTGATCTGCTTTGCGACGGGGGCTGAGAGTATTGCTAGCACAATGACTAGTTCAAAGGCCATC
Organism: Halocaridina rubra; assembly: GCA_037179515.1. Taxonomy (NCBI): domain Eukaryota; kingdom Metazoa; phylum Arthropoda; class Malacostraca; order Decapoda; family Atyidae; genus Halocaridina; species Halocaridina rubra. Next base: position 3,803 of record JAXCGZ010008918.1, read on the forward strand.
TCTAGGTCTAGTAAAACGATGCATCCACGGCAGTTGTTGATATATGCTAGCCTGGAGGCTATGCATTCTGAGGTGCCTAAGCCAGGCTGGTAGGCAAAGACGTCTTCTGGAAAGGGTGGGCATTTCCAGCAGACTCTGTTAAGTACCATATTCTCTGCCATCTTGCTCAGGCAGCTTTGGAGGGAGATGGGGCAAGGGTTGTCAGGGTCCTGTGGTTTTGGGATGGGCTGGATTTCTGCTCTGTTCCATGAGGATGGTCTGATTCTTCGTGTGCATATTGAATTGATCAGAGAGAGCAGAGCAAGCTCCCCTAGGGGCCCGATATTCTGAATCATTTTGTATGTGATTCTATTAGCAACTGGGGCTTTGTTCTTAGAGCTTTTGCCTACTCTTAGTAGCTCAGTCAGAGAGAAGGGGACATCTGTTTTGTCTTCAGTGTTGTTGGTTTCTGCTATTTCTTCCCATTTTGCCCTGGTGAGGTCCTGAAGAGTTCTTCTGGTAGTGATGGGGAGCTGGTTGGAGCTTGCTCTTTCCGTGAATTTGACGGAGAGTTCTTCTGCTGCCCTTTTAGGATCCCTGTGGGGGATGGTTTTAGAAGGCTTACCTTTAGCAAAGGAGTTAATGCTTCTCCACATCTGGCCCACAGAGGCGTGAGCATCTAGGGTGGAACACCACTCTAGCCATTTTTTCCTCTTAATGTTGTGTGTCTCTTCATGGACATGTTCTTTGATTGCCTGGAGTGTGCAGTAGGAGTCTTCAGTGCGATGTTTTCTATGCTTTTTCCGGATGATGTTGACCAATGATTGAGTTCTTTAACCCTGTCACAGTAGTGCCATCTGTCTCGATGAGTGGTGTGTTGTGGCTTACAGAGGGGGATGGAGGAGTTTGCTGCAGCTTGCAGGGCATTGACTAGCACGGCCTATGCTTGGTCGATGTCTTCAGATGGTGTGTAGGCTGAAAACCAATTGCTGAGGTACTCCTGGAATCGGCCTCAGTCGGCCCTCTTGAAATTCCATCGAGGGGGAGGAGCAAGGATTTGGAAGATTTCAGGAATTGGCAGCGTAAGATGGATCTCATAGTGGTCACTTTTGACCAGAGGATGAACTCTCCATGTGGCATTTTGCCTTAGGGAGTTGGTAACAAAGGTGAGGTCCAGTATTCCACCTCTGCCATTGGTTGGCTTATGATTGTTGAGAAGGGAGATGGCTACTTGGTCATCCAGCAGACTCATGATGTGTCTGCCAGCAGCACATGGGCGCTCATACCTGAATCTTGGATTGTGCGTGTTGAAGTCACCTCCTAGTACCAAGTCACGATGACTGGCTAGCCCGAAGAGGGTAGTCAGGTCTTAGCCACCATTGTGTTGTCTGTAAATGTAGCTCAGATCTATGCAGCGGCCCTGAATTTGATGTTAACAGTGAGGACGTGGACATCTTCTCTGCAGAAGACTGGTCGGGTTATTTCCTTGGCTAACAAGTTTTTCTTGATGAAGGTGGTGCTGCCTCTGTTCTTCCCTGGACACCAGTGCTGGTAGAATCCTTTTTAACCTGAGATATTTGGAGTTTTTTGCTCTGTGCACAGGGTTTCTTGAACCATGATGACACCTATGTTGTCAGCCTTGGCAATGCCTTCAAGATGTTGTACCTTGTGTCTGAGACCCTGGGCATTCCATTGTAGGATCCCAAGATTAGACATCTTGATGATTTAAGGAGGTGGAGGTGGTAGGAGTGGTTTGTTGAGGCTGATGGTTGGTTATGGAGATGAGGGCTTGGGAGACGACGGAATGGGCTACTTCAATAACTTGATTTTAGGCATCTTGAGGAGAGGCTTTGGTTTCGAGGAGTCGAACAGCTGCCAGTAAGGCTTGACTAAGAAGGTTGGTGAGCTCATTTACTGTGAAGAGGGTTTTTTGTTGGGAAGAGGAGGCAGAGGATGGTATCTGGATAGGCTGTTGAGGTGTGAGGGTATGGGATTTATGTATGGGGTCCCGGGACCTGGTGTGGAAAGCGGATGTGTGTGGTCTGAATGTTGCAAGTGACTGTATTGCGTGTTTGAGTGTTGCATGGGGTGGAGGTGTTGGTGTGAGTGTTGCATGAGGGGATGTTGGGAGTGTGAGTGTTGTTTGGGGGATGGTAGGAGTGTGAGTGTTGTTTGATGGGGTGGATGGAGTTGGTGTAGGGGTGGGAACTGTAGGAGGTGTGATCTGTGTGTTAGGAGCTGGGTTGGTGTTGTGTGGTGGGTTTTGGGTGGGGAGGTTGGATCTGAGTGGGGCAGGAAGGGTCCTTTGCCAAGGATTGGATGTGGGGGGAGGAGCTGGGGTGAAGTTGGAGGTGGTGTGATTGGTGGCAGGGGCAGAGGGAGATACTCTTTGAGGAATCCTCTTCAGCCTTTCTGGGCAGTGGTTGTTCCATGTGTGATGGTTTCCCTTACAGTTTGGGCACTTGGCAACTGTTGTGTCTTTGGCCTTGAATTTCTTGAGACAGCGGTCAGTGGAATGTTTCCCACTGCTGACTGCACATCTATCTGGGAGATGGTAAGTATTTCTATGGTGCCCAAATCTTTGACACAGGAAACATCTCAGTGGTTTAGGAGTGTAATCTCCTATGTTGAATTTGCTCCAGATGCCGAGGTTTACTTGAGAAGGGGGTGGACCACAGATGTGGACCAGAATTTGTTTGGAGGGGATGGTTTGGCCCTCTATTTTGGAGGAGCAGCGTGAGGCAGCAGTAATATATGTTTGCTTGGTTAGCAGGTCAACTGACCAAGCAACAGAGAAGCCAATGAGGATATACTTCATTATTTTTTGGGCAGGGCTTATCTCTGCCAAGTGAGGTGAATAGAGGCTGTGGATCTTCTCTGCAAGCTTCTACTGAGGATGGGTGGATAATAAATTTACACTGTTCATTAAGCGTAATTTTGCAGCCAAACTCGGTGAATTGGTCTTCCAACTCTCTAATTAGGGCATATGCCTCTTTAGTGGAAGGAGTCTGGACTTTGAACTTTGATATGGGTGTCGTAAGGAATTCTACCGCTGCCCACCAGTTTGACGTGAAGTTGGTTACTATTCCACCGCGTGTCACCAGTTGTCGTAATGAATTCTTCTCACTACGTTAATATTAGTACCAGAAGGGTGCAAGGTAAGAATGTACAAGCAGTGGTTCCTTTATCTTAGTTTATTCTAACATCTTCGACGCCTCAATGCCCCCCACCCTATGACTATCAAAATCTATGATCTATTCGTGCCCCTGGTAAGATTCTGGTTAACTGTCGCTCTCTGACTGCCTGGGCAGGGCCACCTTCTGGGTCTTTCCCACACTATTGAGGTACTTGACACCGGTTGGCTAAGCCCTGGTGCTAAAGCACCTGGGTTCAGCCAGGTGCTAAGCCCTATGGATCCAGCCAGCTGCTAAGCCCCCTGGATCCGTTTACTGTACCCAGATAAACAACTGGGAGAGTATTCTATTTCACCCTTAACCTCTAGCCTCTCACGTTTCTCTTCAGACTTGTTACAGTTTCAGATTCTGGCTTCAGCACGACTTCAGTCATGCGACATCCCTCCCAACCAAAACTGAAATATCTTTTATTTCAGTCGAAGCATGTGCTATTTTTTTTGAGAGCTCTTGGATATATTCAAGCTAACATTAGTTTACAATAAAAATGGGGCCGAATTATTTAAGCTATTATCTAAGAATTCCTATTTCTATGAACTCTAAACAATCTTAGGTACAAACATATTCCTATATTTAAAAAACAGAAATAACCATAATCATTAGGATTTCAGTGTGTAACTAATCATTATCAAACATTAATTAAGATCACAAGTTAGTTTAGATCATAACGTTAATTTATCTACTCCCCTTCTTTTTCAAAAGATTTACAAAAGTTGGTTAGTTACAGTAAAAATATGAATTATGTAGAACATTAGCATGTACGAACGTTTAAAAGGCGATAGACAATAACATAAATGGTAATTTCTATAAGCAACCTCATCTTATAATTTCTATTCCTATCGTTACTATGGGGCATTGATTCGTCTTAAAATTAGACCTTAAAAAACTACTCCTGAAACAAAATATTTGTTACGATGTGAAAAGCCAAAAAACATTCATCATTTCAATATGCAATTACTATTCAGAGACAAACTGATATGAGAACTTAATGAACACAAAGATTAAATCATGATTCAAACAATGATAATGCTAAAGCAAAACGATGATAATATCTAAGCAAAATAATGATATTATTTAGGCAGAAGACAACTTATTATGATTATCGCAAATTGTACAGTTTATCAATGGTACTTATTCAAAAACTATATTTAAAGGAGTCTCTGAGTTTCCGCTTAAAATTATCTTAAAGCTAGTAAAACAAATAAAAAGAAATGGTCTTTTAGCACAGTGGTCAAAGACGGTGGGGACCTTTTCTTTCCCGTTTTCTCAGTTCTAATACGTGGGTTGTTTTTTCAACAACTAATAAGGGATTTTAAATACCCTTCCTTTCTCTCTTCCTGAAGTTTGGACATGTATAGGGATTCCCTTTTCTTTCTGGGATTTCATCATTTCTTTTACAGAAATAAAGTATTATTAAGCTGTTAGAGACTTTTGTTTCCCTCCCTTGCTCATGAAATTTTTCCTAGGCATTATAAAATGGTTTCCTTGTGTCCTCATTTTTTCACTCCCCCGCCGTCTTCACTGCAGGCCCAGGTTCGTACACTACCACATGTTATCTTCTTTCTAAGATAGGCAAGACAAAGAGGAAGCGATCAATGCATCTTCCAAACTCCTCCAGCCTGGCTTTTTCGTCCTACCCTCGGGCCGATCTTGACCAAGACCCCCTGTAGGAGACCTGCAACGTCACAGCGATTTCTCCTCAGTACTGCAATCCACACGTACCTTCGAAGCAGACCTCGGGATGAAAATTTGAACCTATGTCACTACTACAGTTGTAAGAAAGGTTCCCTATGACTTCAGGGTACCAACAATGGCCATACTTTGCCTCCCCTGCAACTGCAAGTGCTTGCAATCTCTATTCAATGGGCAACAGGGACTTGTTTGAGAGAGAACAAAATCTAAAGACTTTTAGAACTTGCAGGTCGGGGCTGCCTAGAAATAGGGTGTTAATGGAAGGTATGTGTCTACACAACTAGATTATTATTCCAAGATACTTAGGACTTAGCTGAGAAACTGATACATAACATTACTAATAATCATGATCAAAATAAGAATAATAAAAAATAAAATAAAAATTCTAAATCAGGAATAGCTATATATATATATATATATATATATATATATATATATATATATATACAACGGAGACTGGCATTCAGAAGTACGAATAGAGTTCTGTACTTATAGTTCTAGTAATGCTCATTCTAACACAGTCTCTTTTACTATTCAAATTCCTGCTGTCATAATATATGTATATATAGAGCATAAGTGGCAACTTTCGGGCTCCCCAATTGTTGTTGGATGTTCACCCTTGAGGGTGAGCGGACCTTCCACTTGTGGCTCTTGCTGGCGAATGGGCTTTCCTGTTGGTGAGGAGGTGGGGTGAATTCTTGTTATTGGTGATAATCGGACTTTCCTAATTGGCCCGCAGGTGAGATTGTGCTAAACTGTAAAGATAACGGAGAGCATAAGTATTCAGTTGTGAATTATTAGTTTACATCAAACAATTTACATGAATTCCTGTTTTGGGGGTGAGAGAGAGTTATTGCATGGCTATCTTGGTGGAGGGTATTGTCTGACAATATTTGATAGGCTGTTTCATGTAGTTATATGTTGCTAGTCTGGTGATGGAGCTAGCAACCTGAAGGGCATTTGGGTCTTTGCTAGATGTTGCGGGGGCACCAATTTGACAATGGGAATTTTATCTATTCTCTAAACAGTTGCGACATGTGGCAAAAATATTTATGCAAATGTCGGTACTACCGATGTCTTATCAGTATTTATGCAATAACATCATGCAACAATTTATCAACTGCAATGAAATGTAGGTACAAGTATCGCCTAGCTTCGCTGGAAAAACAAAACAAAAAAAGAATCAATGATGGCAACATTCTCGTAGCATCGGAAGAAGCATCTGTCTGTCTCAGAGTAGAAAGAGAGAAAGATTTTTTCTTCAAAAAAAAAAAGCATAATTTTCGCTTGTAGGGCACTTCTTTATGACTTAACTTCCTGCCCTACTGTACAAAGGGACAGAGCGCAACTGCAATCATTTTCTAACATCTAGAAAGAAAAAAAACAAAAAACAAATAATTTAGTGTACAACTGCAGAAACATCGAAGCATAAATCCATTCCTTTCTGTTTAATAGCAAAGGACTTTACTGTAATAGCATACACATCCTTGTCTATAATGACAATCCTTTTCTTGCTACAGATCAGAGGGTTGAGTCAAAGCACACACTCTCTATAAGGCAACATTCTCTGAGAAAACTAAGCCAAAGATTAAAATCATATGTGACAATATCTCTACTACTATCAACAAAAGTACAAATATCTTTTTCTTAACACACGTCTTAAAAGGACTTAAGTATCATTAATTTGAAATTTAAGACTCTCGGAGAATCTCAATTATCTTAATTAGATCAATTGTAATCTTAAATTCATGACAATGATAGGGATTAACCATAATTATCTCTAGATACTCTTTTCCAAAACTCTTTAATTATATTATATCCAAGGGATTAAGATTTTTAAAGATTTCTTCAATACAAAAAGAATTATATATAAAAAACGGGAATCATAAGAACATAAGAACATAAGAATAGAGGACACTGCAACATGCCTACTGGCACACACGAGGCAGCTCCATTTTTGAATTGTATTTTAAGCATGTCTAACCTATTCTATTCTACTCTACTTATTTATTCTATTTTTCTTTTTATGATTTGTCTAATAAGCACTAACCTATTCATACCCACCCTACCTCTGTCATATGTCTATCTAATCTACATTTAAAGGTGTCTAAGGTATTGGCATTTACTATCATACTAGGAAGCTTGTTCCATGCATCAGCTACTCTATTACCAAACCAATTTTTACCAATTTCCCTTCTGAACCTAAATTTATCAAGCTTAAATCCATTATTACGAGTTCTGGGTTGATCATGAATTTTTAAAACTTTATTAATATCTCCCTTGTTAATCCCTTTAAACCATTTATACACTTCAATCATATCCCCCCTAACTCTTCGCCTCTCTAGAGAATGTAGATTAAGTTTTTTTAATCTGTCCTCATATGGTAGATTTCTGATATTGTGTATCATCTTGGTCATTCTTCGCTGCACTCTCTCCAAGGATTCAATTTCCATTCTATAATAGGGTGACCAGAATTGCACAGCATAATCTAAATGGGGCCTAACTAATGCAAGATAGAGCTGCAAAATAACTTTTTCCGTCCTATTGCTGACGCTTCTTGAGATAAATCCTAAAATTCTGTTTGCTTTATTTCTGACTGCTGTGCATTGCTCTTGGCTTAAGACTACTACTCACAAGAACTCCCAAATCCCTTTCACACTGAGAACTCATGATTTCATGGTTATTTAGCTTATAACTAGTATTGTCTTTTATAGTACCCATTTTAACTACTTTACATTTTTCAACATTAATTTCCATTTGCCATTTGTCCGACCATTCAGATAATCTATTTAGATCTTCTTGTAAAGCATGAATGTCTTCTTTTCCATTTATAGTTCTACCTATTTTAGTGTCGTCTGCGAATTTACTTAGGTTACTACTGATATCCGAATCCAGATCATTTAGATATACGATGAATAATAGGGGACCCAGTACCGAGCCTTGTGGTACCCCGCTAGTAACCGAGCCCCACTCTGATTTCTCTCCATTTATGCAAACCCTCTGTTTTCTGTCTTTTAACCATTGTTTGATCCATCTGAGCACAGCTCCTCCTATACCATGAGCTTCCAGCTTTTTAACTAATCTTTTGTGAGGAACTCTATCAAAAGCTTTGCTAAAATCTAGATATATTGTATCATATTCTTTGCCACAATCTACTGCCTCGTAAACTTCTGAATAAAAAGACAGTAAGTTTGTAAGGCACGAAAAACCCTTAAGAAACCCGTGTTGTGAAAGTTTTATCAGTCTGTGTAATTCTAGATGTGCCCTTATTTTATTTGCAATTATGGATTCTAGAATCTTACCCACTGTTGACGTTAAACTTACCGGCCTATAATTATTCTTTTTAACGCGTTCTCCTTTTTTAAATATTGGTACCACATCTGCCAATTTCCACTCCATGGGTACCGATCCTAATTTTATTGAATTATTAAATAATGCAGTTAGAGGACAACAAAGCTCTTCCTTGCATTCCTTTAATATTCTAGCATATATTCCATCAGGTCCCAGAGATTTATGAGCCTTTAATTTATCTAGTTCTTTTATTACCTCCTCTCTCGTAATATTTATTGAACTAAGTATATTATCGGGACTGTCTCTGTAAATGGATTCTATTTCCGGAATATTTTCCAAGTTTTCATTTGTAAATACAGATAAGAAATAATCATTTAAACATGTACACATCACTTTATCGTCATCTGTGATATGGCCATTGGCTACTTCAATTAGTCCGACTTTTTCCTTAAATTTTGTTTGATAATGTTGATAAAACCCTTTAGGATTTTCTTTAGCTTCTCCTGCTATTCTAACTTCGTATTTTCTTTTCGACTCTCTAACTATCTTTTTAACTTCCCTGTTTAACTGTATATATTGCTGCCTCACCTGCTCTTCACCTCTTTTTAGTTTCCTGTATATTCCTCTTTTAATACCTATAAGATTCTTTATTCTATTGTTCATCCATTTAGGGTCATTTTTTCTTGATCTGCAATGTTTCATGGGAATATAGTCTCTCTGACTATTCTTAAGAGTCATGACAAAATTGTTATATTCCTCATCCAAATTTATATTAACTGACGGGCTGCTGTTCTTTTCTGTGAGAGAATTTAATGTATTGATCTTATCTTGTGATAATCCTTGGCATGTGGTACTCAAATTTCGGGGTAATCTGCTACCTGCGACCTGACCTGCTGGATTAACTACCCACATCTGTACCCCAGAAATCCCTTCCCATACCTCATTAGATAATTTAGTTTTTAAGCCCTCAAAATCTCCTGCTCTAAAGTTTGGAACAATATTCTTATTTTCCTTTATAGTTTCCTTGAAAATTATGTTAAATCTAATGGAATCATGGTCACTGTTGCCCAATTTTTCACCAACTTCTAAATTTGTAACCATATTCTCTCTATTACTAAGAACTAAATCTAGTGTATTCACCCCCCGTGTTGCTTCATGTACATGCTGAGAAAGGAAATTGTCTTCTACTACTTCCAAAAACTCCTTAGAGCTACTATCACCTGTTATGGTTTCCCAGTTAATATGTCTAAAATTAAAATCGCCTACAATGCAAACTCTATTTGACCTGCTCACTTTAGAAATTTCATCGTATATAACTTGCGACTCTATATTATCTAGATCAGGTGGTCTGTAGACTACTCCTAAATATAAAAAGTCTGTCTGTGTATGCAATAATAAAAACAAAAAGTATATTTCATTCGCAACAATAAAGAATGCATTTTGCTTAAGTTTCATAATCTCGTAAGGCGTTGTACATGAACAATTAAAACAGAAAATATATATATATTCTTCTACTATCTCAAATACGGGAAACGGCTGGGTGACATTCTTGTCATTTCGTGTCAGCTCACACTCTTTCTTTATGCCCAAGCTGAAATAATTTTGATAAACATTATCATGGCTAAAACTCGCAAAGTTTTATTTTATCAATCTAACATATCTCTTCAGACAAATAATGTATATACTGCAGCTAGCAAAGAAAATAAAGAATCATTCATAGATTCACGTCCTTTATCACGTAATATCTATCTTGGAACTCTCGGAAATCGAATAATAATCTCATTGGCGGAGTAGGGGACGAAACAAAAATAAAACAAACTTGGCATCTCAACCATATCTGGGCAGGTGGAGAATCATTTTCTCAAAAATATCTCTCAATAGATATTGCCACAGCGCATCACCTCCTATAAATATACTCTGATATGGCATGCAGAAGGACCCGGTGGAGCAGGGGAACGATCCCCGTAGAGAGACCCCAATCATGCTTCCTAACGGCGCTTTCCGCGATTGCACCCCTAGAGCAACCCCCCCATTATACCCCCGGTCAGGCATACTCATTCGCTATCACATTCGCTATATCACATTCAAACTTGCATTCCCTTTCTCTCTATGGAAAATTCTCCATCCCTTAACCCCCCTCTGAAGGAGAGATAAAGGTGAAATCTCGGTTGGGCCGCGCGGTCACAAGACTGCCTCACCAGTCCTAGGTCCCATTCTAAAAACAAACAAACAAACATTCTACTCCCTTGAAGCTACATTAGCGTGACACTGAAAGACCTCCCCTATTCCAGGACAGCACAAATTCACCGAATTTACTCTTACTTTCACCTGCGTAGCGCAAAATTTAAAAACTCATCTCTAAACAATATCACAAAATTTCTTATTCTTCAAAGAAGCATGCCACACACATATCGTAATATTAATCTCTTCATCATAATGACATTAAAAGAACGATCTGTCATTTATGTCTTTCTTTTGTCACTCCAAAATCTTACACTTTAAGATATTAATATAAAAATGACTTTACACGTACTTAAAATATCAAAGATCAGTACAATTACTATATATTTATAATAACGAGGTTGGGAGATCGATTGGTCCCTTCCACATTCCTTTCTTGGAAATCACACATGTTCTAAGTAAAACCTTAAAAGCAGATTCAAGTATATTACTCACTATAATTCTTACACTTAAGAAATTAATATACCGTAATAGTGATTTCACGTGCATTAAATTTGTCAATTAAAAATCGATACATTCGCGTTCTTAAAATTCAATCTAGGCATTAATACAAATAAATGGAACACCCTTTAAGCGCAATTACTTTATATTATTCATATAATAAAAAAATGGGAGTTCATTACTTCTTATAGCTATTAGAACAAATTATCCATGTTAGTAATGGGTACAGAAATTCTACTTTTATCAACTTATTCGGCGCCACACCCCTTATAGGCGGGTTGGCTGAGTCAAAGCATAACTACAAGATAAAATGGCGGCGTCCGCTGACCTCAATTTCTTTTACTAATTGTCCCATTACTCACTGGATACAGATCACAAGTACTTAGCTATTTTAAGGAGGTGGTCCTGAAGAACTTCACGGCAGAAGGCAAGGAAGGAGGGGGTTCTCCTTCTGGGCGCAGGAGGTTCCCGACCAATTCTCCATCTCTCGAGTAAAATCGACAAATCGCCATCTTCTTGGTTGGATCCGGCAAATTATAATTCTTGCAATGGGCATTTTCACTCAATGCCCCGGTCACACTTCGGCTTACTAAGAAATATCTTAGGAATAGTTCCTTAAAAGTTTTATAATATTCTCTGCTTGACCACTCATCACTTCTCATCCGCAGACCCAAGTATTTCAGGAAGTCAGCCGCGGGAATTATGGACGGACATTCGAGGTCTTTTACATTTGCGCCGTCGAGGTATAAAGGTGAATTTTTGACTCGAGGCGCCTTTACAACCAGGGCACGGGGTGGAGGCTTGTCCTGCTGTGTTCCCTGTGTCACCACGGGGCTCGGAGCGGCAGGCTGTTCGTCGATGTTTGAGGCGTCGGTTTCTCTGTCGGCGTTGACCAAGTTCCTTCTCGACGGCGCGGCGTCGGCAGGAGTTTGTAGGCGCCGCACTTGCTCCTCCAGTTCGAGAATTCTCCGGTGTTTTGCCTCGTCACTCATTTCTTGAATTGGGAGATGTTGGATTTCTGCGTTTGCCATTCTTATTTTCTTTTCTTCGCACGGGATTCTTCTGATATGAGAGTCTCTTCGTATGTTTTCCAGGCGTCTGATCCGTACAGCGCTGCCACCAGTTGTCGTAAGGAATTCTACCGCTGCCCACCAGTTTGACGTGAAGTTGGTTACTATTCTACCGCGTGTCACCAGTTGTCATGATGAATTCTTCTCACTACGTTAATATTAGTACCAAAAGGGTGCAAGGTAAGAATGGACAAGCAGTGGTTCCTTTATCTTAGTTTATTCCAACATCTTCGACGCCTCAATGCCCCCCACCCTATGACTATCAAAATCTATGATCTATTCGTGCCCCTGGTAAGATTCTGGTTAACTGTCGCTCTCTGACTGCCTTCTGGCTGCCATGGGGATGCTTGAAATACCCCGAAGGGCAGGGCGTGTCGCTAAATCTACTTCTGCCAATTGCCTTTAGGTTCAAAGAGAGGTCCCTCCTCTTGGGGGATGGGCTATTTCAGTTGGCCTATAGAACGGAAGAGTTCCAGGTCAGTGTGTGGCTATTGGGTATCCCTCCAGGGCATATAGGGTTACTTGTGGTTTTGGGCAGGGCCACCTTCTGGGTCTTTCCCACACTCTTGAGGCACTTGATGTCGTGTGGCTAAGCCCTGGTGCTAAAGCACCTGGGTTCAGCCAGGTGCTAAGCCCTATGGATCCAGCCAGCTGCTAAGCCCCCTGGATCCGTTTACTGTACCCAGATAAACAACTGGGAGAGTATTCTATTTCACCCTTGACCTCTAGCCTCTCAAGTTTTTCTTCAGACTTGTTACAGTTTCAGATTCTGGCTTCAGCACGACTTCAGTCATGCGACATGGGCTCTCATATTGGCATCGTACTTTGGGGCTGGTGGGGGGGATCTGGGGATGCAGCATTCTCCTGGCTGCTGCCAGAGGCCATCCTTGGCCTCTTCTGCCCCACAACTGTCCACTCCTCTTGAAGGGGGTCGAGTTTCATTCACCCATCTTGGGGGGAGTGCAGGAGAAGAAGTAGAGGCCATTACTAGCAACTAGTCATGGATATCCACAGATTTCACTAAGTATATTATATCACTTGCACTGTTTGTCAATTTTGTTTAATAAAATATAAAGGCCTTGTGGCTGCATCACTTCAGTTAATTGGGACACTACAACACTTTATCACTAAAACAGTCTTCTATCTTTCTTTCCAACTCTCGTGATAGAGGGGAGTGCAAACAGAAAATACGCAATGGATCACCTCATTTATGAGGCACACTACAAAATATGCTCAGCACCAAGTGGTCCTTTTATTACTCTTCCCATCTCTCTGATGAGAGGGAAGAGCAAACAGATAAATAAATGCAAAATTAAAATTTGAACACAATCAACAGAAATATGGAACACAATAATGTGTGTTCAACTAAACCAAAACAACACAAAAACACAAATAACAAAACAAAGGCAATCTTTCTGTTTCTCTCCCTGGCTCTCGTGAGAGAGGAAGAAAAGAAAACAGAGATACTTAGGTTGGTATTTCTTTGTTGAAAATTCCACTTCAGATCAGAGAAGTAGTGGAGGAGGAGAAACTCACTTCACTGGTAGGAAGAGGCTTCAACTACCTATCGTAAAAGAGATAAAAACAGAGTAGTAGCTTGAACACTTTCCAATTCCCTTTCTCTTCCCAACTTTTATTAAAGAGAGAAGAGCAGGCAGAAATATTTGGGGTTATAGAACACAGTCACTTGTTTTAAGTAAAACAAAAACGGGAACACAAAATCAAAACAAAAACAATCTTTCCGTTTCCTTCTGTGGCTCTCGTGAGAGAGGAAGAAAAGAAAAGAGATAGTTAGGTTCGTTTTTCCTTTGTAGACACTTCCACTTTGGATCAGGAAAGTAGTGGAGGAGGAGGAAATCGCTTCACTAGTAGGAAGATGCTTCAACTACCCATTGCAAAAGAGATAATAATTAGGTAGAAATTTGAACACTATCCATTTCTCTTCTCAACTCTTATAAAAGAGAAAGAAGAGCAGGCCGAAATATTTAGGGTTATAGAATGCTCACACAGTCACTTGTTTTCACTAAAGCAGGAAAGGAAACACAAACGGAATCAAAAAAATATTTCTGTTCTTTCTTTAGCTCTCGTGAAAGTGAAAGAAAGAGAACAGAGATACTTAGGCTTGTTTTTTGTAGAAACTTGGTCGGCTTCAACTGCTAGCAGAGAGGATGAAGGAGGTCCTATCACTACTGGAGCTGGAACCAGGTTGTTGTGGAGAGTTAATCTGCTGGGCGGAGTCGGCTTCAACTGCTGGGTGGAATCGGCATCAACTGTTGGCTGCTGTCAGAGGAGGAGAAGGTCCAATCGCTTTTGGAGCTGGAACTGGACTGATGTAAAGGTTATTCATGCTAATTCATATTTGAAAAATGATGAATGGGGAGACCGAGCTCACCTAACCTAACCGGCAGGAAGATTATTTTTTTACTAGTATCTATTAAATGGGTATTATGTAAAGGTGCCAAAACAAGGAAATTACTGCATATACAAGGTTTTGAATTATGGTGGTTTGAAAAGTCAAATGACTCATTGATGTTTATGAGTGTTGTTGCAATTGATTGTTCTGGTTTTACGTCACGGACTCCCTTTTCTACCATAATAATAATAATAATAATAATAATAAGACTTTATTTCCAACGTACATTGGGTATTCAAATATGGGTGTACTATTAAAATTTACAAGTAAAATCTTCCTT
>JAXCGZ010008919.1:0-12500 GCA_037179515.1 Halocaridina rubra
ATAATGATTATATGTATATATTTTTTTTTTGTCTTTAGAGACTTAACACCATATGAAGGATATATTAGAAAAAATTTGTCATATAAGATAACTAAGTACATTACACTCCATAATAAAAATATAAGAATACTAGTAAATAATTAATATTAGCATATACAAGTTATTTTAATGAGTAAAATTGATCAATGAGATTCTAATAAACTATTCACAACATTATTACTGATCAGAGACAATTTTAACTATGTATAAACTCACTTTTTTCACAAATTATATCATAGATATAAACAAAAATAATTAGAATATGACATTTGTTTTGAAATTGAAACAGACAAATTAATAACATACGTAAATATATGCACTGATAGACAAATAGACAGTTAAATGATAGATAGATAAATTAAAGATAGATCATGAATGCACATGAACTAATAAAGAACAAGATATTTAAAGACACAGAACAGTTCATACATAGGTCTTCAAAAGATATATTATTGTGTTTTATTAAGATTATGAACATTTAACGAGCAGTATATGTTAGTTACTTTGATATATGGAACAATCTTATGCTATATATTCACAGTATACATACTGTGACACATATAATTACAAACATTCAAGACATATAATAATATGAACACCTATAATTATATTTCTTATAAACATTTTTATGACCATATTTGTAGCACCGTTTATAAAATAGATTTTGTAGGTCTCATAACTTTAATTCAAGTCCAATTTTTATTCATATAACTTTTCATACTTTAAATTGTGGGAATATTCTTCACCAAACTAATATTGACTATTATACAGTTGCAGAGAAATTTTTTTTTTTCAAGGCAAAATCTGTCAGATTCACTTTAATACATTTGCATCTTTATCTTATTTTGTGATAGTTTGATAGTATTATTATCATATTGTGAGCCCTTGAATATCTCCCTACCTATTGGTCAAAGGGCTTATGTAATTCCCTCACATTATCGGTTCTAAAATGAAGAAAATATTCAATATAAACTATAATAATAATTTTAATCATTAGCTGCAGCTCAGATTTTCGTCTCGAGAGTCTCATTTCTTATAGATTCCCTGTCTACACATGATTTACATCCGATTAAGCTTCCATTTTGATGATTTTCCTTCTTGCTATTAATATATACAAATTCGATTTTTTAACGTAAGGAAATTATGGCGGCAATATTCAAGGTTGGGATGAGCAAGAGGAAAATAACCTCGTGCTGAGCTAGCAAGTTTTATTTATAGCTACTTAACGAGCGGACATATAAGAAATAGGGATAATATGTCCATATATACATTTTCATTAACTTAATTTAATGCAATAATAGTAATTTTTAATTTGTTTTAATATCAGAAAATGCGTAAATAGTAAAATTATTATCAAAAGTATAATAAAAATTATTTAAAATGGCCATGCTGGAGTTATATTCTGGTAAAGTCATCTGCTAGCTTCATAGCGAGGAACACAACAAATCGTATTGAGATCCAGCTCGTTCGTTCGAATAACTGTCTGCGTTGCTTTAATTGAATTTGTCCTTTTCGCTATGTCCGAGGAGGAGGAGAATGGCGTGGATAAAACGGACGAAGAAGAAGAGAAAGGCATAACTATGGTGGATGTCCTCAATGAGGAAGAAGAGAGGGAATTAGATGCTGCGGCCGTCCTCGGAGGAACTGACGATTCCAGCTGTACTTATGATATGGTGGGTTTTTAAGCCTTCTTGGCGCATAAGAATTTGGTTATTGGAATATCTGTAATCTTAATAGTAGATATGTATTAAGGGCAATTTTCATCTTGAAAGAGTTTTGGTGTTGTGTTTCCCACGTTACACCATTCACTTGTGGATTAAATAGCCATAGTGGCACAAGTTACCTTGGCCAAATTAATCTGACATTTAGAGTACTCGCTCCTTGCCCATTTTACTGTAATATGTGCCGTACATTCCATATAAATGCATTTTATTCACTGTAAGTTATATAATATTCCCACAGCATTATAATGCATATTTCGTATGGCCATTTACCCACAAAATATCGGGAAATTTTGGGAAAACTTTTCTGTGCTGAAGAGAAGTGGGTTACTGATTGTAGTTCCGTAAATAATGCAGTTTGCCTTAACCATAAACTACCATCTCCATTTTGGATATGTTGCATTTATTTTTTTAAGACTAATACAGAAATATCACTTATGGCATAATATTTTTTATAGGGCTACGTGAAGCGTCAACCACTGTACGCGTGTGTCACTTGCTGTCCTCCTGATAGTGGACGTCTTGCTGGCATTTGTCTGGGTTGCAGCTATCATTGTCATGAAGATCATGAGCTGGTGGAACTGTACACAAAGAGGTACAGGGTTTGTTTTCTGACAACCTTAATAGCATCCTACTTTTTCTATTGTTTTTACTTGTAACATGGTTTGTATTTCATATGGAAGAGATTATAAAATTGGGTTATGAGAGTTGGAGGACAAGTATTGACTGTGGTCATAGTCTATTCAGGGAGAAATGAAACATGTAACAATATTTAGTACATGCATATACAGTGGCCACAGTCCTCCTTGTAAGGGAGTGACTGAGTTGAAGTACAAACATTCACCAGAGGTCAGAGATGCCTTGAAGATCCCTCTCAGCTCCTTGATGATAAAGGGTTACCTGGCCGCATACCTACCCGTCCTAGTTTACCAAGCTAGCAGGTGCGAGAAATCCCTTTGGATCACATCACCTGATAAAAGATATAAAAATAGTAAGAAATAAAACTTTATTATTTTAGTACTTAGAAAGGCTACAAATATTTTACGTCACAGTCCTTAGCTTGTCTGAGAGGGTCCCTTCGAGACATTACTACCAGAGTGGGCGAAGATAACACAGACTTAGGTGTGTAGCAAAAATGAATTGTCAAGTGTTAACTTTTTTGTGCTTATGACATTAAAACCAAGAAAAAGAAGTATAGAAAGCATAGGATAGCATGGGAATGCAAAGTTGCATTTGACTTAGAAACAGAACTCATCATGTATCAAAAGGCCACAGGAGACAGACTGCATGAGGCTAAGAAATTCAATTATTTAAGACTTTCTTGTGTGTTTATGTTGCCATAGGAAGAATACAAACTGAGGTCTTTTTTGATAAGTAACAATGTAACTTTAAGTCATAAGTTTGGATGTGTTGAAAAGTGTGAGGGTGTTCTTTGGGGACTGAAATGTTAACTACCCACAAGAGACTTGGACAAGTGCTTGTCTTCAGAATTGAAAACTTGGCAAGGAACTTAGTTACATTTAATTAGTTTTTCTGTTCGGTATGCAGATGTAATTTAGGACTCTAATCCCCAAAGAACCCCCTTACTCATGTCATTTCATCCAAAGCTATGATTAATATTTTCATTGTTACTTACTCTGTAAAACTCCACCAAGGAGCAGAGAGTAGCCCTTGGGGTGAATTTACTTTTGATGAATGTGTGCTTTGACTTGGTTAACCCCCCTTACGAGGGTGATTGCTTCCATTGTGTATGTTTGTATCACAGTTTCAGACCTTTGTGAAATGTAAGCTAGTACTAGGAGCCTGGGTGAGAAGTTGGTCTTTGGTAAAACAAGAATAATGCTATGGGTGAAAAAGAACAAATATTCTGTAGGTCTTCATTGTGCATGATTCTCTCGTTTGTTCTCAGATGTAGTCACGTGCTGTGAGTGATAAGAATTGAAAAACTTGCATGTTACGAAATGAAAAACGCAATTGTTGTGCCTTGTTAATACTTCTTATTGACATTTCCTGTATTTTTATTTATTTATTTTTTTGGTATGTCTTAACAATTTGTTGAATTTTACAGACATTTTCGCTGTGATTGTGGCAACTCCAAGTTTCCAAACAACTCCTGCAAGCTTTTAAAGGTATGAATTATCCTACCTGTTATTTATTTCTTCTGGGACAGATGACATAAATATCACCACCATGTTCCCTTGCATGTCATCTAAATGTGATGAAATGAAGGGACTTATAATCTCCGCCTTCATATTTACATTTTGTTAAGGAGGTTTTGGTAGCAAAACGCCATCTAGAACCCTGGTATTTAGGTTTCTAAGTGTGCCTGGTGTTGAACGAGTGAAAGTAAAGGGAAGAGAGTGGTTGAATGGTAATGAAAAGAAAGGCTGATGCATTAGCACCGAATGAAGGAGATCGAAAGGGAAAGCTTTTATGGTGAATGGGTGTACAGATATTTGGAAAAGGTAGGTGAAGATCGTGTACTTTACTTATTAATTCTGGCCAAAATGGTTTATGCTTAAAACCATAAAATGATACAGTAACTACTTTTAATTTTATCAGGAACTTCTGTTGAATTGATCAGTAATTCCTTTGCTTTACAGGAGAAATTACCTGAGAACCCTGAGAATGAATATAACCAAAACTTCAAGGGTGCTTACTGCACATGTCACCGACCGTATCCAGATCCCGAAGACCCACTGGATGATGAAATGATTCAGTGTTGTATTTGCGAAGACTGGTACCATGGGAGGCATCAGGGGGGACAGGTTCCCTCGGGGGAAGACTATGCCGAGATGGTGTGCCAAGATTGTCTCAAAAAACACCAAATTCTCGCCCACTATTTTGGATTGGCTGTGACTGTTGTGAAATCGGAAGAAACCAAGGAATCTCTTAATGTATCTGTAGAATTAGAAAATTTGCAGGTACAGTTTCAGTTTTTTTTTTTTTTTCCTTTCTTTTCAGACCTGAATATGTAAATAGTGATGTAAAATATGTAAAATTAGGTACTGTATATGATTCAGCTTGCAGTTACACCCAACTTTCGCTAGCATAATAGTAATGGGGTCAAAAGTCATTATAGGAAAATATATATATATATATATATTTTTTCGTAAAATTATCAGTTGTGTAAGTGAGGACATGTATATGTTTTAAATTATGAAGCTTGTGAGACCTGTCGCGGAATTTCGTTGTATTGTACATGTAATCAGGTTTGCTAGATTTTTAGAATTTTGCATGAGTACAAGTGCATTAATTTTTTTTTATTTTTTAAAATTTATTCCATATTACAGCATCAGTCAAGTACATAAATCAAGAAATATTTAAACAAATTATCAAACAAAAGAATAAATTTTTGCAAGACGTACCATAAGGTATATACGTTAAATTGAAGGCATTATATACACTGTACGATAAGCAAATTATATAATATGTCATATTTTACTACAGTATTTACACTTAAAATAATAGAGAAAACTTATTGTTTACCATAAATAAAAGAAAATAAATTTAAAGAAAGATTTCTGCTGATTGTGCCACACAAGCATATACATGATGCTGAAGATGTACAATAATCCTACCATATACAATATATATATTATATATTACAATTGCAAATATCAAAGAGAATTTCAAACTATATTATATTAAGGAACATTAATAAGAAAATAAAGTTTCCTTGACAAAAATAAGTTATTTACTACACTGATGTAGTCATGATACACTTTAGGGTGGTAAATCCTTAAAAACACTAACATGCACCAAACAGTGAGTGACTTGCAGGAACCTCGTCTAGATGGTCATGTACTGAGAGCTGTTGGCATATTATTGCTGTAACAGGCTGTTCGTGTGGAAGCATATCTCTCACTACAGGACACACTAGGCATTAATGTTGCAAGTTATTAGCATTGGACGAGAGACACAGTGGGCAGAATGTGTAATGAGGCTCATCCTCCAATCTTGTAACCTGCCACAAAGGTCTGTGGCCCAGCTTAATATGTACCGATGCAACATTGTGTCTGTGAGCCGTCAGGCCTTGCTTGTGGTACGTAAATTGTTGGAAACGGAAGGAGTCATAGTGTTGTATAGTCACACTGGATGCATTCTGACTGTCACTCGCATGGCTCGTAGAAAGGAGGGCTGCTGCACAGATCTTGGATTTGTAGTATGGGAGAGAGGGTACAATACCAGCTTTATGGGTAGGCAGGCAGGCCACTGGCAGCTTTAGCTAAACGACACACTATCACTAAGTGATTACAAAGATAGCCTGCTATTCTTTTTTCTCTCAAGCTATCACATCAATGTGTTTTTTTATCTTCCCCAGAAAGAAAACATCACAAATAATGGCCAGATGCAACCAGAGGAAAAAGAAGCAAAATCATCTAATGATGCCGATGTCAAAAGTGAATGCAAAGGAAATAATAGTAGTAAAACAGGTAGGTTTGAAAAATTGCTCCCAAAAGGTTGTTTGGCAAATTGTTGATAAATATATTTACATGTATATATTATGAAGTAGTAAATGTAAATATGAGGTGGCACTTCTATTTTTTTACCTTCCAACTAGCATTTTAAAAACAAAACTGCATTTTCATTAAACTTCTAGATTTCATTATTGATATTTGTTCCTTTATAAAGGCTGCAAGTTAGAAGGTTTGATAAAACAAAATCTTCCTGAAGGAGCCATATTCTTCCCTGAAAATTGGCGTCAACAGCTATGTACATGTGATAATTGTAAGGTAAGACTCAGATTTTTACTTTTAAAACGTAGGAACTGCTCTGTCTTAACTTTTTTCATGTTTATGGAGCTAACATGGATATTAAAATTTAATGTGAATTAATAAAGACACTATAACTAACCAGCC
Organism: Halocaridina rubra; assembly: GCA_037179515.1. NCBI lineage: Eukaryota > Metazoa > Arthropoda > Malacostraca > Decapoda > Atyidae > Halocaridina > Halocaridina rubra. The sequence goes on from JAXCGZ010008919.1 coordinate 6,623, forward strand.
TTTAGTAACTTTGTTAGTTCTCTAATGATACCTACTTAAGGGTTAAATATTAAAGAGCTTTTAAATATTATTGGTTTTCTAGCACTCTGAACTCCAATCACCTACTGTTCAATGTCAATATATTGCATATTTTTAAGAACACTCATTTGATTGTATTTTATGTTTTATGTTTTATGTTTTATGTATTTTATGTTTTATTCTTATGAATATTGATTTTATTTCTACAGAATAAGTACAAGGATGAAGGATTTATTTTCCTTCTTGATGAGGAGGATACTGTGTCATCCTATGAGGAGAGAGGAAAAACCCAAGACCCCAGCAGGAAAGCTTCAACACAAAGAGAATTAGAAGCTTTGTCCTCCCTGGATCGCGTCACAAGAACGGAAATGGTTCATGGTATGTTATTTTTTTGTCTGTATGCCCTACGATTCTTGATAGTTGCACTATATATGTTAATTTAGTTTTGATGTTTTATTTGTATGTTTGTTTAAATTATCTAGTGGTAACAGTAAGATTGCCTTTGAACTGATATTTTTTACTCTATGTTGCACATATGAATGGATGTGAATGATTCGAGAGATGGAAAAGAGTTTTCATTTTATTATTGTTAAGTTTACTCCCTTTTGGTGCAAAAACATTGATTGTGGCGAGAGGTAATATGTTTTTACTTTCATTATGATATGTACAGTTCTTTTTTGCTATATATAAATAGGTATGCAGTTAAGTAAATATATAGGTTTCAGAAATTTTTATTTAATTTCCATGATTAAATCAAAGGGCATTTGTGCCCTCTAAAATCTGAAGCTCTTCGATGATGTATGTTCCACTATTGATGGCACATATCTGTTGGGTAGGAAAAAAAATTAATGATGTAGGAATAAACCATTTATCAAAGTTTATCTCCAAAAATGTTTGCAGCCAAGAAATACCACTGCAGTTTTCTGCAACATTTATTTGACTTTCCATGGTTATTCTTGAATTGATGCATACTAGTGGGTCTCCGATACTCTTCCACAGTGACTTAACGATAACTCATCAAGGGCTAAGGAAGCCTTAAGTGTGTCACACTCACCCGTCGCACTTTCATAACCATTTACCATAGACATGGATCCTCCTTTCTTGATTCCGCTGCTCTGGTCTTTACCTGGAATTTGGTGGGTTTCCCCATACTATAGACATACATCCTCATCTGGTTTAGCCTATCTCCCAAGATGGTTGCCTAGTGATGCTACTGTCATAGGCTGACATTTACTTGGAGCCACAGATGAGAGTTCGGTTTTAATACTGCTTTTGATTATCATGAATAATACAGCCACCATACAGCTCTGTTTCCTGAACCCAGACATACCAGGAATAAATGACTGAAGTTTATATATTTATGGTTGTGCTGTATGCACTATGAGTGGATATTTGCTTTAAATGTAATTTGTTACTGCCGTGAGGGAAAGAAGAAAGAGAGAGTAGTGCCTGTACAGTACAGTATTAATATCCCCTAGGTTTGGGGAGAAAGATATAAACCTTCCTTTTTCTTAAGTAGCAGAGGAATGTATGGGTTGGCAGTCCCTTTCTTCCTGAATTTTCTTTTGCATGGCACAAACCAACTGTGGGAATTCTTTTATTGAACTTTTGTTACATTATTGCTTGTGTTATGGTCATGGCTACTCTGGGAACATTAGCATTTCTGTATATAGCATCATTTCTAATGATAAATAGTTGCAGCAGTCAATTGTATGATATTTATGAGTATTAATATATAAGTAATGATTTCAAATTTTAGTATGGTGTATTCCTTTGTATTTGTATCTAGTCATTATTTACTTATGTTTGTTATGACCGTATGCACGCTATGTATTAAAGGTTTGCTTCTTTTATTTTCCTTTGATACAGAGTACAATACCCTAAGTTCTTCATTACGAGACTACCTGAGAAAATTTGCCGAGAACAAAAAGGTTGTTCGGGACGAGGACATCAAGGAATTCTTCTCCCAACTTGTGGCGAACAAGAAACAGAGACCAAGTCCTCGTGTTCAGCAATTTTGCAAATGAAATTGTAAAGGCTTTCAGAGGGTTATTATACTGCATATTGACAGCAGTTTGATCTTTTGTGTATCTTGCAACTTTTATTTTTTAAATTCTCAATTTTAATTTCTTTGCATCAATTTGTCAAGTTATATGCTTGCTTACATCTGTGTCAATTAAATTATTTTAATTTCAATAATATATTCCTAAGCTGTGTTAGATTATGTAATATTATTTTCTGAAATAAATTTCATGAAACATTGCAATTAACTCTTGTATACCCCTTTCAGTATTCACGCACATAGACACCAAAGACAATTATCAACTTTCAATTATTTTGGTTTCGCTAGTTTAGATTTTTTTTTTTTTTTATCATTGCTTTTGGTGTCTTCTTGTTGCAAAATATCCTACACTGAAAATTCTTTGGGAGAATATTAAAGCTTTCAAGTACATTAACTGAAGCATGTCACCTAACTTGTTGCAAGTCTAGCAATCTTTATTACTGCTTTATTCAAAGAATAAATGCAAGAAATATACCATTACCCTTGCTTATTTCAGGCTCAGCTTTGAAGATAGTAATGTATTAATTAGTATCATAGATTAAGTGGTCGACTTATATATTCTTGAGTTTCAAATACCAAATGGGACTTGTAATTTTACTGGCATAGAATACATCTTTAGAGTCACTTTCTTAAGATCACAATTAGAATAATCTTGGCAACATATACTAATATTAATCCTAACAGCCTTTCAAGAGAGAGAATTCCTAATATTCCCAGCGTATATCAAGAGCTGACTTATAGGAATTTCTCAATGGGGGTCTTAACACTCATCTCCCCCCTTTTTTTTTAACACAAGCAGTGGTTGCAATGGAAGTTACGATGAAGCCATGTTGAATTCTATTACAATTGTAGCCATCCACAGTGTATGACATCTTGTTAGAAAACTGAATAAATATAAAAAGTATCAGGAGAATATATTAAGCATAATTTCAGGAAAGTACATACAGTATTCGTGGAAGATACATATTGTATATTTATGTTAAAAAGAATTATCTTTCCTGCTTCCATAGACCTGCTACTGATAGACCTTGTCTATTGAAAATTAGTACTTAATAAATATATAGATGCAAGAGCACTGCAGGTAAAGAGTCTGCGGTTACAGATATCTTGAGCAAGATTTAGGTGCAAAATTACTACTCTTTTATGGCTTATTAGATCTTTTCATCTCCGGTCAGTGTGTCTGCAGCAAAAGCTAAAGCTCTACATTTCCATATTATTGGAACATTTATTACGGGTTTTATATTTCTGGTTATCCTTTTATACCTTGCCTCTCGTCTTAATAGGTTAACAGACACTGGGTTGTCAAACAGTGTATTTTGTTTATACTTTGTTGAGCTTTTATGGCAAAATTTTATAATTTGTGGAACAAAGCTAGGAGAATGATAGAGGAAAGTACAAATGGCAAAATTTACTAGACTTGTTATGAGGCGAGAGAAAGATTGTGTTATGTAGACCCAGAGTGATGCACATGGACTGTGAAAAGAGAAAGAAGAGATGAAGAATAATGGAGGAGTGTATGTAACAATAAGATCTAAAAGAGCAACACAACTTAATAAAGCAGAGCCTACGAAATTAAAATAACTCATCCGAAAATATTCACAATATGGTACTGTATATCCCTTTGTAAATGTCTACATTTTATCTATGTCTGAGGCTTGTATTCAGAGTACAGAGATGATTTTCCAATTTGGATGATGATGATGGAGACTTGATTTCGAAATTTAATTCACATTAACATTAGCAGCCTTGTGAAGAAGCAAGGTTTACTATATAGTGGTGTTTGAATGATCATTGGATTTGATAGTGTATCACTCTACCATCATCAGTACTACTATTATAATTAGTTTTCAACCTCTTCTGCTTTCTTTATTTGTTTCTTAGAGATCCTATCAGGCATGAGAATGATAAGATTAAACACATTAATGTAATTAGAAGAAAATTATGTCAGACTTTTACTCAAACAGATTTCTAATTAACTACATCCGATTTTCTCATTAATTACTACCAATATCATATAACATATATTTTTCTGCATCTCATTTGTTCCTTGTACAGAGGCTCCTCTACATTCAAACAAATGACTTACGAACATTCACAGATACGAACAAAATCCAATCCATTATCCACCCATGTATTCACATACTGTACTGTATTATTATATTATTATTATTATATTAAAATTCATTAGTACTGTATGCTTTGTTTTGAGTAGTAGTTAATTGTTTTTAGAACAAGTTCTGTACAGTAATGCATATCTATGTACTATACTGTATTTTTTATTTTTATTTTTTTTTACCTAAACACAAGTTATGAACAATTCTACTTATAACCAGACTCCTGGAACCTAGCTCGTTCGTAAGTTGGTGAGTGTCTGTAATGATATGTTTTTCAGACTTCATTTTGTGCATTAAGAATATTAAATTAGACAAAGTAATTTCATTAGAAAATAGTGCATAAGGCTCTCCATCAATACCTTTTGCCTAATTAAGAAAGAAATGTGTGAGTCTCAGTAACACAGGTGTAAAGGCATGCATGTATCCCTGGAGTTTAATCATACTGAGTGGTCTAACGGAATGATGATGCAAAAACCTGGAGACTGGAATATATATTGGTGATCACAATTACACACAGGCAAATTAAGCATCACTTCAAAAGTACGAAAGTTACAAATGGTAAACGAAATTAAGTATATGAAAGCAACTAACTATTTCAGAAGTAAATGGGCAAGATGATGTTTTGGAAAGGGGATTAATGAAATAGGTATGACACTTTATACACCAACCTGGATCAGTGACTAAATCAGGAAATAATAATAATAATAATAATAATAATTTTAATAATAATAATAATAATATATGAACAGAAGACAGGGCATTACAGGCAAAGGTCTGTTTCTTATTAGGATATTATTTAAATACACACAGCCCCAACACAGACATACATACATGATGAATGTGATATCTAAGATTGAATTTGCAACAACATTCTGGTATCAAGATTGGTAATAACGCAAAGTTTAATAACCACCAAAAATTGTCAGGTTACGTTAGGTTAGTTTAGTCATTTTGCATTGTAAATATGAATAACCCTAGAGATCCTGGGGCTATTCTTCTTTATAATGATGTCCATTTCATTTTAATACTGTATTTTTTCAAGTACTTGAGCTTGCTTATATTACTATTTTTTAATGCTATTTTGTTAATTTGATATAATGTATATATATTTTGGGGATTTTGTAAAATGTTAATTGAAGCCAAACTCTCTCTACGGCTAACAAATGTTGTCAGCTTGTTTGGGGGCAAAAAGGAAAAAGAAAGCAGAATTGCTTATAAAAGGGATACTAACTTTTGCTATTGCAGAAGTGACTTGATTACCAACCTTAGTTTTTGTTTTGCATGCCACTTTATAGTTATTCAAGTTTTTTTTTTATATAGTATTGCCATATTGTAATTATAAGCTTAGTAAGTCTTAGAGAGAGAGAGAGAGAGAGAGAGAGACTTCAATATGATCAAGATTTAATTGCAGAATTTTTATATGGAGAACCTTATGCAATATTGGAGTATTGAACAGTTTTGAGAATATGCAGTGCCGTTGCTGTGTGATTCCGATTTCTTAATATTTAGTGTATTTTTTTCACTTGTTTAGACCCAGTTTTCGTACTTTTACAACATAAGTCATGAAAGTAAAACACGTACTGTTCAGAAATAAAATTTGTTTCACACAGTGAATTATACTGAACCACACCCCATTTCCTAACTGGGGTGAACTAACCTTACCTGGCCCAACCCAGTTAAAGTA